>MU158742.1:1187900-1289678 GCA_015888305.1 Antheraea pernyi | reverse complement strand
GGTTGCATAGACAAGGACGTGAGGAATAGGATAAATGCAGGGTGGATGAAATGGCGAAAGGTGTATGGTGTAGCTTGTGACCCACGAATGCCCTTGAAACTCAAAGGGAAGGTGTATAAAACTATTATAAGACCAGTAATGTTGTACGCATGCAAGAGACGAAATGGAAAGGGACGAAAGCGAGAGAGATTGGTATAGGATATAAATTCTACTACTGTGGGGGTAACGGTAAGAGAAATGGTGTAGGAATTGTATTAGACAATGAGCTTAAGAAATGTGTGACGGATGTAAAAAGAGTAAATGATAGATTAATATTGGTGAAATTATTGATAGAACAGATGACGGTCAATATAATAAGTGTGTATGCGCCGCAAGCTGGGTGTAATGAGGCTGTAAAAGAAAAGTTTTGGGAAGATTTTGATGGGGTGATGATTGATATTCCACAGAATGAGGATATCTACATCTGACAGAAATAGAACAAATTTAAAATTACATAAGTAATTTCTGGAAATAGAATCTATGTGTGGTCTTGTGTCAAGGTTAATGTCACAGTCGGTTAAGTTAGTTTATTTTATTTATTTTATGTATTTAGCACACCAACATAAATATTACACATAGATAAAATTACATGTGGTAAATTACAAAATTACATTACGGTGTAATAATTACAATCACAGGCATGTATGACATTAATAGATGACAAAATTAACTAATTCTAATTAGTAACTATATAGACAGAATAACAGATTTTTTTTTTATAAGTTCACAATTAAGTTATGTTTTTAATCAAGTGCCGCTTGAATGATCGAAATGCATCACAAAATATCTCGATGTTGTTATTTGTTCTAGATACGTCATTATACAATCTAGCCATACGTATTAACGGACTGTTATATACGGTGTTAATGGTCGCAGTTGGAATGGCAAAGATATGTGGATTACGCAATGTTTGGCAATTAGGTCTGAGGTAGAAGTGGTTGACAAGAAATGCATCCATGGAACCGTTTATAATTTTGTGTAGGATTAATAAGTCAGATACATTTCGTCTCATTTTTAAGCTAGCGATGTTAAAATATTTTAGTCTATCATTGTACTCAGGAATAGACATACGAATGCCATTTCTTATACTCAAATGTCTAACAAACCGAGCCTGAACATCTTCGATGAGTTCTGTGTGAGTGGAATAGTGAGGGGACCATATCGTAGAACCATATTCGAGAATGCTTCGGACTAAGGTGTTATAAAGCACAATAATACTCCAGTTATTGCAAAATGGTCGTGATACACGTATAATAAATCCTAGTGCCCTGTTAGCTCTCGATACAATATTATATATATGTTGCCGGAAAGACAAAGCGGAGTCAAAAGATATTCCTAAGTCCCGAATAACGGATACTCTTTCTAGACTAGTGCCCCCAAGTTGATAACTGAAATCCAAATATTTTAATTTGTTTGTAAATGTTATGTATTGACATTTATTTACATTAAGAGACATTTTATTCTTGATACACCATGATTCAAGTGTGCTAAGATCAGCCTGTAGTTTAACACAGATATCCTATACCAATCTCTCTCGCTTTCGTCCCTTTCCATTTCGTTTCTTGCAAACAAGCCACATTTATGCGTCTTCTTTGCAAGACATCAGCTAATTCTCTTCCTCTTCCATTCATTGTTCCCACATTCCAACTCGTAAATCTCAACCGTACATCTCGAATTCCTTTCTTACTTTGAGTCCTACCCTGAGTAAACCCTAATCCAGTTTTCATACTTAACATGTTGTGAAATACGTTTTGACTCAATTTTTACGATCGGCCGCCTGCCTGACATCAACCCTCTGGGGGATTAATTATTATTATTATTAATTATTGTTAATTGTAGGTTAATTTTATAATAATATAATATGTAAATTCATAATTTAAATAATTATCTTTAGTAAATTTATGGAACCACTGAAATAATGATTATTCTATTTGGTCTTATTGAAAATGTTAGGTGACCGGACTGCTTTCATTTTGCTTCATATTGTCATAAGAGTAAAGCAATATTACCAAAGTCAAAATCAATACATATTTACTATGTTTATGTTTAGTATTTTTTTGTGGTGAATTCTCTTGAAATAATGATTCAATAAAAAAAATGAGCCAAAAATACTTTGTAAAATCAAAATAAGATAATTTGTTTTATCATAAAAGTAATCCACGGCTTAGATTCTTAGTTCAACTTCAACATTAGTAGAAATTATATTTATTACAGTTGATGATAAATTTTGAACAAAAAGGAATTTATTTTCAAAGCTTAATGGTAGTATTAAAAACTTTTTTGTTTTGGATTCATTATTTGATTCTATTGTGTATCCATTACTTTTCCAAACAATGAAACTGGGTGTATCACTATTCCTTATAATGAACATACTACATTAAATCATCCAGAAATACCACCTACCCATCATATCGTGTAAAATTAATTAATAATTGTGTCATGAGTTGCGATAAATTTCTTTATTTTCATAAGGTTATCTTTACTTAGAATTTGAGAGCCTTACCACTTTATGTAACCGCTTTTTATGTTTATACAATTTAAAAAAGTGGCAAATAACTGAGTAGCCATGGTGAAAACCTTTGATAATAGAAGTATACCCTTTGACAAAAAAACCCGAATAAAGTTCTAACTTTAAAAACATTTTTATACAATTTTTTAAGCTTCAAACAAGTCAAATGGGACTTCTGTGTGAATGATAAAATAAGCTTTATTTATATTAAAAGCGGTGATAACATTTACAAATAATGGTTAACCTTAACATATTTTACCAAACCTGCAACTTTGTATTCTCTTTTAAAAACTTCTTTGTGTCCGGACTCGGTGAACGTTTCACATCTCCACGTAGCTCATTCCGTTGATCCTTTAACGTGTCGAGTTCCTTTTTGAGATTTGTCGCCTTCTTTATATAATCTTCTCTCTGCTTTGATAATGCTGCTTTCTGGTGACGCATTTCAGATTCAATTGCAGCTGCAAAAGGATAATTTACATTCAGAATACTGCCAATGAGTGAAATAATTTTAGTATCACTTAACTTCAAAGAGTATTAGTTGTTATGCCTTAATTACGAATATAAAATTAATCATCCAAAAACTCTGCAATTATGATATTATGAGTTATGTGATACTAAAATCAAAGTAATAAAAGATATTAAACATATACTCTTAGCTGCCATACGCCAGAAAATCTCATAGTCAGATAAGCTATACAAATCCTTTTAGAAACTTCCAGAATATTATTGAGCAGAATTAGAAGAATATATTATACAAAAATATATATAACAAATATTAAGCACAATTTCAGTACACCTGTAATTAGACAAATAATTTAAAGTTATAATAAATTACAAATACAAACAAAAATATAACATTTTTCATAATAATATACAATAGTTAATTACAGTATATAAATATTATTAAAATGAAGAATAATTTTTTTTTAATATCCTTCAATTCATGTTTTTATTTTCCAACTCCTGCACCTCATAACCTTGATGTTTACTTTAAATTTCTTTATTTTCGTAAAGTTACCTTTACTTAGAATTCTAGAGCCTTACCACCTTATGTAACCGCCTGTTTGTCTTTCAAATTTATAATTAATTTTGATTTTCATTTAGACATAGTTTTTTTTATGTTTATACAATTAAAAAAAAGTGGCAAATGACTAAGTAGCCATGATGAAAACCTTTGATAATAGAAATATACTCTTTGACAAAAGAACTGTAATAAAGTTCAATATATAAACTTTAAAAAAAAATTCGTAACATAAGTCGAAGCGAATTCCAAATAAATCATCAAAACCGCCAAACGTTCCTTATTTTTTTTCTCTCGGATCGATTTATTGTTGAGCGGCGCCTTTTAGATACGATTCGAGGGTACGAAATGAAATTATTTATCAACGTCGGACAAAATGGGAAGCAAAGATGGCTACGTTATGACGACGTGTCCTTTCTAAATTGAACGAAATTATTTGGGATTCTCCACAGATTAACTAGACGTAAACATATTACTGTTTGGTTTTTGATATTGAAAATTTCAATGGTCACTGTATCCATTAAATAAAATTACTTAAGACATCCAAGCCAACCTCACCTGCTCGTAGTGCACCCTGCTGAATAACAAACGAGGCAATGGCGAAAGCGGGGTGGTAGGGTTTTACAACGTGACTGGGTCGCAACCACCAAGTATATGGCGAAAAAGCCCGTCATAGTGATTCGCTTCTGTGGGTCGCGTTTCGGGATCAGCCTGTGCATATCCAGCTTTTCGTAGGCCAGCATGACAACGACGACCGGCGATGGATAGTGTGTTACTTGGTGGTCGCCGTTGTTTTTGGATTGTACTGTGCTTACCATCAGGCACTTTGCAGTCATTTTGCCGTGCTATAATAATAATAATAAAATTAATAATAATAATAATAGAGGTCCACAGTTTTGTCACGCAATAAGTACTGAATATATATCGATAAAAAAAAGCAAGAAAATAAATAAATTCGCAAGACACAAATCACACATGTTTGTTGTATTACCACAGAGCATTGTATAGACAATTTTCTTGGTAATATTAAGTTGATATCACTTTTTCTTTATGTATTTAAATAAATATCATTCTATGTAAACAGCCTTTGTTACCAACTTATAATATGTAATTTAAAGCAGACGATATTTCTTATGTTTATTTAACCATAAAATAGTATTTGAGAAGCGTTTGAATATATAAATAGTTCTGAGAAAAACATCCTTACGTGAAACGCAAAAGAGAAATATTATTCTACTTACGTAGTATATTTATAATTCTTACAAAGGATATACGTTGAGATGTTTTAATAAAGTAAATAATAAAATAAATTGAGACATATGTCGAAAAAATATGTTCTTTGAACACTCGCTCTGCTCATAACGAGAATATTAGGTTAGGTATAATATTTTTATTAAAGAAAAAAATAGTGCGTGCAGTCCCTCCTTCGTGATGTGAAAATGAAAATAGGAAGGGGTAAAAATAGATTTTTAGTGGAATCATATTGTTTCTTTAAGACAAACTTTATTAACATTGCTTACAATTCACAATTGATCGCATCTTTTAATTATCATCCTCGAGTGGAGAAATATCCAAATCTATAACATTTACAATAGGATTATGATAACTAAAGTAAGATACGAAACGTTTGATTACTTTTCTCGCTCTGTCTCTTTCCGCCTCCCCAGGAGTGTTGAACGTTTAACGCAACAGTGCTTTCATACCCCCTCCATGGTAGCGTTAAACGTTTAACGCAACCTTGTTGGAAGACGCATTAGAAGTTTCACTTAAAAATAGTGCTTGTAAGCTTCGACGTCTGACTGTAGTTTAGTCCTTAAGAAAAATGATCTTTGAGTATATACAATAGACAAAGACGTTAAATAATAATTCTCTTATCTATACTAATATTATAATGCTGGTGAGGGTTTTGTTTTGTTGAACGCCTTAATCTCAGGTACTACTGGTCCGATTTAAAAATTATTTCAGTGTTAGATAGGTACTTTATTAAGGGAAGCTATTGGCTATTATCTTGCTGAAGCTATTACTGGTTTCAGCATGAATGGGCCAGCTCGCCCGGGGTAGTATCACCCGACCCAAAGAAACGCCGCGGTGAAGTAACCAGTCAGTGAGAACGCCGGAGGCCCAACTCCTCTCCCCATCTCCTCTTCCCCACTCCCCCTTCTCCCAAACACAGGCTGTCAACTCACTTGCGAGTCCTCTGGTGTTGCAAGTGTCTATGGACGGTGGTGATCACTTAACAACAGGTGACCCACATATTCGTTTGCCTCCTATGATATAAAAAAGAATCATCACGCTAAGACCAATAGGAGCGGAGCACCAATGAACAATATTTCAAAATCGGGAAGTTTTTTCCTCTTAAGAGTTTCCGCTGCGTGTTCTTTAGCCCAAAGTAACTATTCCACGCGGACAAAGTCGCGGGCGAAGGCTAGTTTATTTATATTAATAAAATATTTTACATTAATCCGAAATCGGTTCAGTACATTCTAAAATTAGCTCGAACGAATAACAAGCTGACAATACAAAATTTAGATATAGATTAAATAGAGCCACCTATAGGCGAGTTATAATAAAGCGGTTACCGTATAAACTCCTCCACGATAAAACCCTTAATTCTAAAGTTCTTCTTTTCGCCATTCGCTGATATTGTAAGTATAACGCTACTAGCTTGATAATATATATTTTTTTAATAATTATTTACAATTTATAAAAAACTATTTTTATAGACGCTAAAGAAAAATCAAATTAACTAGAACAACTGTAATAATACAATTTAGTGGTCTGGTTACTGCGTCGATGCTTTATTTCGAACTGACACAACTTCACCGGACTACTAACTGCGTCGATCGTTCTAACACTGATCACTGTAAGTATAGTCTCACTCATTTCGTTTATTTATGATCAAGTCTTATTTCTATAGTAAGAGGCAGATACTGCGGCCTTACTTCTTTTAATATATCCAAAAACTCCTCTCATTGCTTTCTTCATCCCGTGGCATCTTACGATGAAATTACTACAGCTTAATGATAATTTTAATATAATTACATATTACATGTAATTCAAAACAACGATGACCACCGTGGGTTCTATAATATGTTGACAGTCGTCGTTAGCATATCATGCTGGAATATTTTCGACAGTTGGATACAAAGTAAGTCAATATAATGAGTTGATTACCATAGTGAAAGCGAGTCATTCAGGTGTAGACAACCTAACAACCCACTTGGTTGTTGAATATATACTGTCTGTTCGAAACAATAGTCTCGACCAATTCCCTTGTCCCATTATTCATCCTTATCTGCTTATATATGATTTGAAATACTTCCAATACCTTTCCACATAATCCCAATAACACGGTATGCTAATTTAATACTTGTAGCTTCAAAAACTTCTGCTCCACTTGATCTCTTGCCGTGACAGGTAAATTTAAAGTTGACGAAAACTATTTCCACATTGCGAATTCGCTCGCGTCAGTCGTAAGCAGATTTCGAAGTGCGAGTTATTATGTGATTTAAACTATTTACATAATTCTCGCATAACTTCGGTGCACTAGCGGTGAGCTCGTTTCCGTATTGAACTTTGAAATTGAAAGCACTGCAACTTTCGCTTACTCTATCGCCTTCGAAATTTGTTTTTGCATAACCTTCAGGAACGTTCTTGCAAAGATGACATCAACTAATGATGCAGCTATATAAAGACCGTTTATCGCCAAATCTGTAGAATTTCAAGGAACAGATAAATAAGGAGGCTTTAGCCATCAAGCGATACTAACAATAACTCAGAAATCTAGTATAGGCTTAAATGCCACTAATTTTGAAAGTTCCTTTAATTTGAAGTACCAAAAACAGGGTGATTTAAGTTGGCAATTCACTGCTTTTACCACAATGAACGCTATGCGTTCGAGCCACATAGAAGACAATTATTCGTATGATCCACAAAGGATTATTCCAAATCTAGACGTACTATGCATATGTTGGTCGTATCTTTGTAAAGTTCTCCAAGATGCGAAGCTCTATTCCCATTGCAAGAGTACTCTAATTAAAAGCAAGGAAAAAATAGGATAATATTACACGTACTGGAACAATACCTGTAGTATAAAATACGTTGATTTTATTTACAGAGCTTTATACCTACCTAGATGTCTTGTTTAATAACGGTTCTATGTAATTTATATTTAAAACTGCATAAACTTAAATCAAAATAGCAATAAATTTGCCCAGTATGTAAAGGATGTGGTAAATAGCGAATGAATCGTAGCTTATGTAAAGGAATATATTCAGTTAAGGACAACCGTAAACTGACTTGATGTTGCTAGATAACCTTATTTATTAAGCAGATGCATTGGCAAAATTATCTTGTTTGCAAAGTCAAAGGCAAAGTCATCAATTTGAATGAATTCTCATTGTTCCAACTCGCAAAATCTTAATGTAGACAAATTTGAAAACAATACACCCTAATCACAAATAATCCTTCTATATTTATCTATAACGTCGCAAATCGTCGTTGGACGCAAAAATGCGATAAATTTTTCAAATTTACAAGCGATTTCGTCGAACGGATTTCAATTTAATATGAAACTATTTGCGAAAGGTACCGCCGACCTGGTATTTTATGAACGAGTTTGAACTTTATATTACTTCGAGCTTTCAATATGTGCTTGCCGGTTTTAAAAATTTACGAGGAACTTTGAAATTTTAAATGTTTTAAATTTATAGGTACGAAACGACAGGACACGCAGTTTTTTCTCTTTTGGATAAATTATATAAAGAAACAGTTATCACTCTATAACTTCATGTAAATTTGCACCAAGCTAAATTATTATTTATGATTACTGGCATCATTCAAATCTTGTCCGTATACTTGTCTATATCTTCAACTTAACTTGTGGTTTATGACCCAATATTTCTTTTCCTAATCTTCGTCCGAATTACGTTCAGCGTAACTATTTTTTCTTAGTTTTAAAGAGCCGTATCTAAATTCTCCTTAGAATTTATTAGATAGTTCCTTACAACGTCATGCCACTTTTATGCACTTCTCCATATTTGTAAATTATTTTAATATTCCTCATCGCTCATAATTTCTTAGTTAGAACTGGAAAACATTACATTAGCAAGAATGTCTTTACAGACATGACACGTGGGTTTAACTAGATTGCTGTAAACCTTTTTTTCTAAGGGTCACCTGATGGTAAGCGATCAGCGCCGTCTATATACACTAGCAACACCGGGGGAATCATCAATGTGTTGCCAGCCTGTGTTTGGAGGGCCACTGATGCCACCTGTGCCACCTGATGTTAAGTGATTACCACCGTACATAGACACTAGCAAGTACAGGGGAGTCGCAAGTGCGTTGCCAGCCTATGTCTGGGGAAGTGGTAGGGAAATAGGGAAAGGAGAAAGGGGAAGAGAAAGAGGAAAGGAGGTGGGCCTCCGGCGCTCACACTGACCGCACGAAACGCAACAATGCAAGCATAGTTACTTCACGTCGTTGTTCTGTGAGAGGGTGGTACTACTCCGGAAGAGTTGTTGTTTATTAGTTTTATTCACATATGTAATACTTAAATATTATAAAGACTATGCTATAAAGGCTATAAGCCACCAGTACACGACTCTGCCTATTGACAGACAACAATAAAATATTTAATAGCCCGAGTGCTGAATAGAATTTGAAATTCAACCAAATTCCGCATTTTAACATTTTGTAGACTTAGTTCGAATCATTACGGCTAACTTATCTAATTTTACACGCCAATTCTCTCACCTCAAAAATAACAATGGGAAAATTGGAGACATTAAAAGAACAAACAATAAAAACAAATTTATAAATCGAAACAGCCTACATCAAACTTTATACGAGCGATATTACTGGCAGAAATACGACAACAACGAGCCGAGTTGATGGAGTTTTTATCATCGCAACAATCAATAAAGGCATCCCTGTGTCCAATAAAAATGATTAATATACCCTGG
The DNA here is from genome assembly GCA_015888305.1 of Antheraea pernyi. Lineage (NCBI taxonomy): Eukaryota > Metazoa > Arthropoda > Insecta > Lepidoptera > Saturniidae > Antheraea > Antheraea pernyi. Next base: position 1,280,143 of record MU158742.1, on the reverse strand, counting down.
GTGACCACTTGTGAATGATTGATGCTTCACGTGCTCGGAGACGTTGAAATTTCAGCTTCCCCGTGTTAAGTGTTTCATAGTTGTTTTTTTTTTGACAAGGCGTGATCGGCACATGTGCCGGTGTCAAGTTTTTATACCCATTAACGTTATTTTTCGAAAGTAATTTACTCTAAACTAGCTAAGTCTGAGAATCCGTCCGCGTGAAACCTAATGTAAAAAACAGTGACCAATAAAGTCATCTAAATGTATTAAATCCATTTATTTATCTAGTTTTCTCTCGTATTTAAGTCGCGTCGTCATTAAAAGTACAATAACTTTTGATAGACTGAACTGATTTTGATGAAATCAAGACTAAAGGTTCAAGGAAACGCTTTAATTCTTGTGCCGTCTTGTTACAATTTTCCAGAGAGTTTTTGTAGCATATCGGAATTCATTATCCGTGGTATTATTTCTCATCCACTTCACATGTGCAAAATAATCAAATTATATTACGTAAAAGGCCACCAATATTAGAAAGGAGAAAGAAAGAAAAGACATTTATTTGCAACACACATAAGTAAATATGAAACGTGTACAATTAAAAAAAGAACAACAAAACATAGATATAAACAATGAAAAATAGAAATACGAATTGATGGTTAAGTGTGTGTGTGGCAAATGGGCCCCGAGTCAGCGTGTGTGCTGTTGGAGGCTAGTCCTTCAGCGCTGATTTTCACTCGGGACCAAGAGTGTTATGTGTGCACCGAGAGACGGTGTGCATATTAGATGTTATGTAGTGTTTCGTGTAGTGAAGTTATATAAGTTTGGAATAAAAAAATAGTAATAGAAGTTTAATATGAAATATGACATGATAAGTATGATATTACGACATATAGAGCCAAATAACACAAGACTATGAATAAAATATAAATCAACTATATGTCATTTCAAGATCCCGTCAAAAACACTTCGAATATAAGTTATCTAGTAATAACTGTATTGATGAAGTACATGCTATCACCGACAGTCGTCGCTATCATGCCGGCTTGCAAACCGCTTCGTAACAGTAGGGTACAAATGTCCTACGACCCCGCTTTTCTAATCTAGTTCATTAAATAAAATAATTATTACTTTTCCATCTAAATGAGTTTTATCGGAATTAATACATTATAATATACTTTGCCCACAACTTTGCTCGTATTATTGTAAAAATAATCTATGCGTCGGGATAAATAAATACTCTTCAGTGGATGAAATGTAGCCTACACTTTTCTGTACTTCTGACTACGTATACAACATTTCATGAACTATTCAATAGTTACGGCGTGAAAGCATAACAAATAACAAACATTCGCATTTACAATATTACCCACTGAACTCGCAACATACATATTTCACAATATTTCGTTTCTAACATTTGGTTTTAAAATGTTTATGATACCAATTTTGAGTAGTGAAAATTTGGCAGCAATTGGTATTAAATATTAGCTGCCGCATCATCAAAAAATGCTAATATTTAGTAGTGTAAATTATTCCTTGTAATATCTTGCTAATGAGATTTCTAATGGTGGTAGAGCCACGCTGCAACTATTACTGATTTCAGCATGAATGGGTCGGCTCGCCCGGGGTAGTACCACCCTCTCACAGAAAACTAACGTGAAGTAACAATGCTTGCATTGTTGTGTTTCGTTTGGTCAGTGAGAGTACCGGAGGCCCACCTCCCCTCCCCTCTCCTCTCTCCTCTCCCTCTCCATCCCCTAACCCTTCCCCCAAAGGGTGGCAACGCACTTGCGACTCCTCTGGTGTTGTTAGTGTCCATGGACGGTGGTGATCACTTAACATCAGGTGACCAACCTCTTCGTTTGCCACCTATGACATAAAAAAACGGGGGGTGAGGGGAGGTGGGTATCCGGTTCTCTCACTGACCGAAAGAAATGCAACAATGCAAGCACTGTTACTTCACGTCTGTTTTCTATGCGTCGGGTGGTAGTCCCCCGGCCGAGCCGACCCATACTGAAACCAGTAATAGCTTCAGCGTGACTTTACCACCTCTATTTTACGAAACGGTAGTAATTTTGACGTTCATAAGTATTTTTTCAGGGTCTAAATTGAATAAAGTATTTTTGATTTTGACTCTCCAAATACTAAATTGTTTTCCACATCGAGACTACGACCTTTTCAATGTCAGACAGACATAATTAGATTTGGAAGGTAGTCAAAAATGGTTATTGGATTTCACATATAAAGAGAATAACCTTAATACGTTCCTTATACGAATGAATTCACTATTTCTTGCCTACTTTAGCGTTTTTTAAAGGTATATACCAAGAAAATCTCATTAACTCCAGTCCTTATCGATTCATGCCCTAATAAATAATAACTTTGATCCCTTTCATAAATTGAAGGGCTGTCAAACGAAACTCGTTTACTTTTATCTCCTTTTCGAACTTCTTTTTGTAATAAGTTCCTTTTTTTTCTGCTATTTTTTGATCTGGCAATATCGAGAAAATTACGCGGCAACCCTCTATCCGGTACATTTTGCAGATGACACAGATAAAAAATTATTTCGGTTATTATGAAGTATTAATATAAAAAAGGTTTTGTAATATTTCTTTAATCATAGTAAAATAAAAACTTTTTCAGCATAGAAACCTCAATTTTATAGGTTAATAATAGAAGTATAAATTTTTACCTTTTCATCCCATATTTTTAAGTTTTTTTCTTTCTAATCTATAAATAAGTTTATATAAGACTTATAAATGTTGTTTCAGAAAATAATATTATCAATACAAGCAGTACTGAGTTTCTGAAAAACAATTTGAAATTATTTATTAAATATTTAATTCTTACTACAACGAAAATTTATAACTATTTATTAAATTTTATTTTCCATGAGTATCATTCCCTTTTTTACAGTGATTTAATTCAAAACAACAAATTCGAACTGTTTTCTATAAACGTCTTTTCACAACCAAAAACAACATAATATCACAGAATTCTTCAGCCACAGATAGATAAATAAAGAAAATGGTACACTTTCTTTACATGTAATAAATACATCGTTGTGTTTTAAAATTACAGACCAATTTTACGCGAATTACTAAATAACCTCTTCATTTAATTTAATCACTCTATGATATGATGACAACAAAATCTATACTCATGTTATAAAGCTGAACAGTTTGTTTCTACAATGAAAACATTCAAATTCTGGTAATGTTCTGTAACTGTAATCTGTAATAATTGTAAATAATAATAATAATAATAAACTCTTTATTGCACACACGTTGAAAATATACAAGATTAATCATCAGTTTACAATATGTGTACAGTTAGGCGGCCTTATCGCTTAGAGCGATCTCTTCCAGGCAAACCTGAGCAGACATTTTATTTTCATAACTACCGGGTGGCAATATAAAAAGACAAAAAAATAAATAAAAAAAATTACAAAAACTATAGATAAAAGTAAAAAAAAAAAGAAATAACGCAATACAATAGTTACATTACGACAGCGAGAGGTAATGCCGGTGGAGATATTTTTTAAATAACGTCAAGGATCTTGCCTGCCTAATATCACAAGGGAGTGCGTTCCATAGGCGTACAGCTTGAACTGCAAATGATTTACTATAAAATTTAGTGTGACAGATAGGGAATTTGAGTATATATTGAGAGCATAGACGGCGTGATGAAGAATCTCTGCAACCTAACATCTCGAATTTATATTGTAAGTATGGAGGGGAATTGGGATTATGAAGAACGTTATACAGGAGGGACAGGGTGTGGCTATTTCGTCGGTGCCGAATGGGTAGCCATTTAAGCTTTGAGCGGTATTCAGATACATGATCAAATTTTTTAAGTCCATAAATAAAGCGAATGCATGTATTCTGTAGCCGCTCCAATTTATTAATCAATTCCTCATTAGCGTGTATTGTATAAACTATTAGTTCTCGGTGCAAAGGGGTATAAGTTATAAAAGACACGTGTTACTTTGTGTGTCCCTGTTTATTTCGTGAGCGTGTTTTAACATGTAGCTTATAGTCCGTGTTAAATATTTTAACCGTTCTGAAGTAGACGCGCAGAACACAAATTTAGGTATCAGAGGGTAACCTAACCCCCTATTTCGTCTATGTTGACACATGAGTCCTGTCCTTACTAGTTGCAGTACTGTCTCATTCAGAAGTCAATTTAGTTTTGTTGTTGTTAATACATATTAGTGCTATTTTCGTTGTTTTCTTTTTCTTGAATATTTATCATTATTAAAAGACCCATCCACTTCGAAAAATGTTGTTTCTATGAAAAGCGTTGTTTATTTAATTTTTATTACAAATTATTTATTTATTATGAATGTATTTTATTCACAATAACGGTATTGCAATACGCATAATATCTGTACAATATATATACCACAGATAGAAATAAATACTGAATAAATCTTTCAATTACAGTAAGCGATCAGGCAAAACTTACAAACCATGTGATTAAATGTTATTTGGATTTAATTATAATTGCCGAACACATGACAAACTGTTCATATTATAGCTTTATTTATTTTTCGTAACCAGCTGTCAAGCCGTTTACAAGACGACACAATCGGAATCAAATTTTTATTTCACATACATAAAATCTTCTCAAAGCAGCAACAATGTCACCGAGAAATATCTACTTGAATCATAATTCATTAAGACCTGATTCATTATGGCATACGGTACGTATAATATTGAGACTAGTTAAATGTTAATAAACGTAAATGCTATTCCTATAACAATTTTCTGAATTTGTTTTGTGTTAACTTCTTGGCTGTACCATGCGCAAGACGGTGGTTAAAGCTATATGCAGAGCGGCCATAAACGATGACTCGGACTATACTTGTTTGTCATGTTTCGTTAGCGTTGAATGTCGGATAAAACTCCTAAATTTTACTACGAACTTGACGATTATGAAATTTACGTACGTATATATTTTTGAAGGAAAGCTTCTTTAGAACTTTAAAGCGTTTCGGTGATTTTTCGTAGGGAAAAAACTTATGTGTTAACTCTCTCTCTTCCTCTCTTTCTATATATTTCGAGTACATTAAGAATATACTATCTCATTCTCTCACACCCTAAAATCTATAAATGCATTTATAGCTTTATATTGTTCGTTAATTATTTTCGTTTCATAAATTCCAATTCACATCGCCCTGACCAATATATCCAAATCGATTAAACATTAATGAGTCATTTTAATAAATTGCACCAAGACAAGCCGATACAAGGCAATACATTTTAAATAAAGCTCTTTTAGAAACTCCCCACTTTAAGGGATTTTAGTACACTCCCAAATGTGAAGTTTTCCGCTATGTAAACAAACATAAAAACATCTAAGCTCTAATATATAAAAACAGAAACCTTGTATGAGAATGTATACTCAATTTTCAGAGCGATTATTTCATCTCAAGTAATGTGTCCCGCTCTCATACATATTTTACCGAAGCGACCAGTTCAAAACCGACTTTTCTGTGTACGAAATAAAGAAGATACTTCAATGCAACCCTCACGATTGTTACGCTAAGTACTAACAAGTAGTTAAGTTATTTAGGCCAGGAGATAGAGCGACAAACTTGTCTATTAGATGAGACAAGCAACAGTGTTACTGTTTGCCGTTGGTTCCCACATTGTTATGTAATGTAAGCGTAAATAAGCAGGTATTTTACACAACATTTTAACTTGACGTAGATATTATCATATAATAGCTTGTACCCGTTATTAAATTACTACCTGTGCCCGCGACTTTGTCCACTTGGAACTTAATGCAAAAAACAATGATTAATTAAACCATCTGAATGTATTAAGCCTATTTACTTATCTTCTTCTTCTTTCTCTCGTCGTTCTCGCGTCGTCATTTAAGTTACAATAACTTTTGATAGAGTGAACCGATTTTAATGAAACAAAGACCAAATGTTACTCGAGGATATGTTTTATGGTTTCCTTGGTGAGGATTTATCGTGAACGCAGTACTTTAGCAGTGATGCGTATCTAAACAAACAGACAGACAAATAGATATACATTTCTAAAAATGATTGAAATGTATTTTATTGGTTTTTCCAAGTAGTAGTCCGGTGAAGCTGTTAAGACCTTGTTAGGTCAATAGCATAGTCAGTTGGAAAAAAAATCCAAGACACCTACATTTTTTTTTACAAAAATCCAACTTATTATTTGTATAGAATTCGATATTTTACGTTTTCGTAACCACGGTTTTTATATGGACTAACTGTTTAATATTTAACATATTGTATTTATTTTAATACTACCTACTTAACTGAAATTAAATTTAACTTTTTGGGAGGGCTTTGGGGCTTTAGGAGAGAGGGAAATTTATGGGAGGGCTTTGAAATTCTGATTTACAACTATTTTGTGTGACAAAAAATTGGGGCAGTTAACACTGTGTTGAGTAGAGTGTTAAAACACCAGTTCTCATCTCATAACTGAAGTTAAGCAACGTCGGGGGTAGTCTGTACGAGTCGGACATAACCCATCCTCTCCCCCGAGAGGGTGGCGTATTCATAAGGGATTTCCCCACGTTAATAAAAAAAAACGGTCAGTTCATGGGTGACCGCTTGGGAATATGACGGGACGTTGGTTTTGTGTTATATTTTTTTACTGTAATGCTAAAGTTTCACTTCCATCGTGTCTTTTTACGACATATCCTGTTTTTTTTACTGACTGACTGACTATCCTCTGTTGACCTGATAAACCTTTGGGGGAGCGCATATACACTCAGCTGAAAGCGCAAGGGGGTCAAAGTAGACCACTCTGCTTTATTTTGCCTCAAGTATAGACGATTTTATTTTTCTCAATGTTCACTCTTTCACTACGAAAGGTCGCGTCTAGAAACAGAAGCCATAGCTTCATTATAAACTTAACAGACTCTAACAAAGTTGTTAACAGAGTGTAACAACTTTCGCTTTCTACAGTTCTGTTCAGTTATCTCAGTAATCTAGACAGAATTTACAATAACATTTTATAAAGTAAGTTGCCAGTTATAATTTTAATTAACTTTTGAACTTGTATCCAGGTAAGCTGTAATTAAATTATGAAATCAGTTTATTGAATACACGCGACTACGTTTACTTTATTCTGTAATAATTATCTAAGAATCGAAATATTTCAGATTATTTTCTCTCTTTACTTTTGTTGAGGGTTTGTTCGAAAAGAATATGCCACCCTCATCCATACGACAAATAATAATCTAACAAACATATTAGAAATAAATCGCATAACAAAAAAAAACAAAACCTTACAATGACTTTCTTGCCCTTATACTGACGTCCACCATAAAAAATTCAAATAGCATGTTTTTCATTTTCACGTTAAAACAATAATAATAATTATCAAAAAGAACATGAAAAACAAATACATCTTTTATAAAAAACACACCAGGTATACATGTCCGTCGCCCCGGGCAGTTAAACGAGCAGAGGGTCTAACACTTACTCCCCCTCCAGGGGTCTACCATCTTGACCCCTCAGACCGCAGTTACGAGGGGACAACACCTGTCGAACGAGCAGATGTAATGTCGATTTGACAGTCCCTGCTCCCCCGACCAAAAGGTGTAAGAGGGTACCATGGGGTTTTAGTCCGTGCGACTCGGGCATACCCATTCTCTGCTGCCCGGCGGGATGGATATCCGTTAAGGATTTCCCCGTGGATGAAAAAAGGTATAAGGTATCAATGAGTTAATCATAACGACCCAAATAACACCAGGTATTTGGTGAAAAATGCACAGAAGGTCTAAAATTATGAGCATGATATTTGAAGAGTTGGTTCCTTTTCTATCCTAGAAAAGAAATAATATGTATTTAGAGGTGAAAAAAGAGAAAAAATGTATATACTACAAATTAATTAATATATAAGATCATAAGGTATATCATGTTATACTTGTTCCTATATTTATTTTAATTAAATTCGTTAATACGAAGTATAAAAAATAATCGAGGCAGTCATAGGGACTACTAAAAAACCTGAAAAGTCAAAACATTTAAATAACTGTATTCTCCTTTGATTTTTTATAGTATGAATTAATAACATCGGTTCTTTATTGGCACTCCCAACAATATTTATATATAGTTTTCTAATGAATCCAAAATTTTTTTTTTCGACCTGACTACGCTATTGACCAAGCAAGGTCTTAACAGCTTCACCGGACTACTAAGGCGAGCGCATAAGGCACGCAGCCAATGATATAATGTATTCACGTAGTTCTATTTTAAGCCCTGTTTATTGGTGTGTATTTTTTTTAAAACTTTTTCCGTATACATTTATATTTGTTTTGTTTAATCCTAAATTTGTGGTTATAGCAGTTATTTCTCTTTGATATGACCAACCGTGACGTGTTACGTGAGTCTGTGTTATTTGTTTGTTCGTCTCAAATTTTGTACTAGCTTTAACGTTCGTTTATCATCATATATAGGCTCCCATCGAAAATCAGCGCTGCAGTACTACTTACAGTATTGCAGATTTTTGCTGAATGGGTTCGCCAATTGTTGGACATCTATTTTTTCATTTTTAAAATGTATTTTTTTCGGTCTAATTAGTTTGTGTAACTTAATTTAATTGTGTGCTTGTTCCAACAATAAAGTATTCTTTCTTTCTTTTAATGAATCCAAGATATGACGGGCTGCACAATCTCAATATAGAATATTATTATTAGATATACACAGGCTCCTATACTACGCGTCGCTAGTCTGATGCAAGCCGCGAAAGCGCAATTACACAGTATGACTATAAGAGACAGTATGGAAACTACCTACAAACGCTCGAAAACGGCACACTCACACATACATGCAACATACACACATATATGGCAATACAGTCGCTTACGCTTAAATTTCGCTGACGCGAAACCATAATTTTACTCCTGGCAAAAAATACCATGTTTTTAAAAAAGTTTTTACTTCCAAAAAATAGCTTCAAAATTGGTATAACGCTTTACCGACACTCACAAACTTAACCAAACATAACGGATGTCACATGTGGGGTTCGCAATTAAACCATATATTCAGAAACACGACAATGTAGCAGCCTCTCGACACCCCAACGCATTAATAATTTCAAACGGATCACCCTGTGGTTAGATTTTGCGCGAGTCGTGTTTGTAAAAAGAATGTACACACAATCAAGTGATATGGATCGTATATGAATTATCCGAGAGAAACGTTTAGCGGATATTTTGTTGGATATTTTTTATTAGAGGCTAGCTGTAACCCGTGGCTTCGCACGCGTTTTTTAAAAATGTATTAAAGGAATTTAAATTGTAAGTAGGTGTGTACATTACAGAATTACTTTTTCAAAAACATTTCTAACTACGACACGCACGCCAACTGTAACATGTAACGTATACTTTAGATATGTGAATACGAATACTATATCGAATGGGATGGGATTTATCATCAGCAACATACCTGGAACTTTAACTTACTATATACCACCCTCAGTGCTCACTAACACTATATACGAAAGTAATAAAAATTTTAAACTATACATTATCGAACAATTTGTGTATTTTTTTTTATTATATAAATATAACATGCCCTTATTATCGATGTAATTGTGTTATTCTTATACGTAGCTATAATCACTGAGTTATGTAGATGCAGACGCGGTAAATAAAACAAAATGATAATATAGTACAAATCACATACATTTATTTTTGGAGACCAGTATAGCGCACGTCTCACCCACTTGTTTACACAAACAAATTATTTTTGATCAATTTCACACGAACGAATGCACAGGTAATATTCATCACTACATAGTGTAAAACAAAGTCCTCTGATCTGTCTGTTTATCTGTTCGCGATGAAGTTAAAAACTACAGAACGGATTTTCATGCCGTTTTCACCAGCAGGTAGAACGGTTCATAGGGAAGGTTTAGGTATAATTTGTCAAGGTTTTCTTTTTATTATCAGGGTGGGACAACGTCTGCCGAGCCCGTTAGCTTAAAATAAAATAGCTCATTAGTTTGTTATCTGCTAGTGAAAGACCCTTCATTTTAGCAATTTAAGCATTTCGGATATTCCACTGCGGCCGAAGGCTAATAAAAAACCCAAATTACTTTTTATGCAGTCTGCAATCTCCCATTGAACATCCCGTGAAAATCGGTCCAACCATTTTGGAAATAGCAATGCGAACGAAGCCGTTGACAAATAAAATAGAATATGTCAAGCACTATAATTTCGGCTATCTGCCAATAAAATTCCCGTTAAAATAGGTTAAGCCGTTTTGGAGATTCCCCGGAACAAAAAAAAACAAACAGACAAAATATAGTAATATAAAAATATCGACCGAATATAAAAACATTTTTTTTTGTTATTTGTAGCTATATTCATTCATCAAAAAGTTATTATTTATTTTTACAAACACACACTTTATTTTTATAATACGTAATATATTGCAAAAAAATTTGAAAACAAAACTAACGTACAAAAAAATTTTTGAATAGGAACACGAAATAATTTTTGAAAATGTGTGCGATAGAAACTTACCTCGTTACCATGGCAACGTATATAATACTAACGTTAACACGCAGCTAAAACGAAAAAAACAGCCCGATTTTAAGACATTCTTCTTTGGTGCTAGCGTGAAGATACAGCCTTCCTCAATAAATGAGCTATCTAACACCGAAATAATTTTTTAAATCGAACCTGTAGTTCCTGAGATTAGCGCGTTCAGCCAAACAAACAAATAAACTTTTCAGCTTTATATATTAGTATAGATTCACTTTACGAATTTCACACAAATCTTTTATTATTTTATAAACTTACTAGCGGGCCCAGCAGACCTTGTCCTGCCCTAATTATAAAAAAATCCATAACAAACTATATACTAAAAGCTTCCTCAAAAATCACTCTATCCACTGGTGAAAACCGCATAAAAATCCGTTCAGTAGTTTTTGAGTTTGTTACGAACAGACAGACAGACAGACGCGGTAGGGGGCGTTGTTTTATACTATGTAATGATATTACGTCATGTTAATTGACGTTACAAATAAACTTAATCTAGAATAGAGAATGAAAGGATAACCTCTTGTTTAACGAATTACGTAGAAAACAATAGAGAGTATCATGTATAAGAATAAAACTAGGCTGTGCCGTAAAAACATACGATAGGAGTGAAACTTTTGTAATACAGTAAATTAAAAATTAATAAAAAATGAATGTCATACGGTGTTCCCAGGCGGTCACCCATCCAAGTACTGACCACGACGTTGCTGAATTTCGATGATCGGACGGGAACCGGTGTTTTGACCATTCTACATGACACCGTGTTTAATATGATATATAAGAAGTCTCACTCACAAAACAAAGACTTTACACTTTCACTACACGTTTATTTCAATTCTAGGATTCATTGGAAATATATTTTTTATGAGGCAATTAAGATTTCTTTGAATAAAGACGCAGAAGGTGAAAATAATATATATAAAAGCGATAAAGGATAATGCCTAGGTAGCACTAAGGTAAAGATTAACTTAAGATTACTATAAACTAGTATTTGCGCGTAGCTTACTTCTTTTCAATGTAGATTTGATCTATAGTAATAAGTTACCATGGTACGGGCATATTATGAGAAGAGATAAAAGTCACGTAACCAGAAATTTTTTAAAGATGAAGGTGGACGGATATAGGCGTCAAATACGACCGAAAAAGGTATGGATGGATTGTGTGAAAAATGTGCATAAAAGGTGTGAATACTGAGTTGACATCTGACAGGGGAGAGTGGAAGATGACAACAAAACCTGATGTTCAACAAAAAAGTGTTCAAAATTAGCATTGCTATCTATTTTAACAGGCGATAAATAAAAATACCACGGATCATCATTCCCGTTCACGGAGGGGATATGAAAAATGAAAATAACTTTGAAAGGTCTAAATATAAGAGGCTTTTGCGTAAATAAATCGTCGGTACACCTCCGGTATGACACGAAGGGCGGACCGGGCGGGGCGGGGAGGACTTCATTGAAAATTTAATTTGGTTTTGGTCATGCATGACGCGATTATACCCTGGGGATGTTTATTAGAATCGTCCGGGATTGCTTGTAGTTTTCCGTATTTATACATTTATGTAAAAACTGTGACTGATAAAATTATCTGAATCAATTAAGTCCATTTTCATATCTACTTTTCTCTCGTACTTAAGTCGCGTTGTCTTTAAAATTACAATAACTTTTGATATAGTGAACCAATTTTAATGAAACCAGGACTAAATGTTACTCGAGAATATACCTTATGATGTTCTTGGTGAGGTTTTATCGTAAACACAATACTTTAACAGTGACGCGTTTTCATACAGAGACACAGAAAGACAGGCATTTCGTTTACACGAACGAAGTTGCGAACAGTTACTAGTGAGGAAATAATCTTGTTATTGGGCAGAATATCAGTGATAATACTATAAATGCTCGTTCCCCAGTGACCCTGCTTGATCCTTGTCAGTTCCGTCGCCGACACGAGATTAATACTGACAATGGGGACTTTCATAATTGATTCTAACCCGCATCCTATCTAGACGTTTTATTATAATGTTTTTATATTGTAATGTGCCATCACAATTTATTTGTAGCTATTAATTCACTTAGTCGATATATCCAAACCAGTTTTCACTTCAAATATATTATGCTGTCTTGGTAATATAGTTTTCATTACATAGTATAAAACAAAGTCCCCTACCGTGTCTGTCTGTCTGTTCGCGATAAACTCAAAAACTACTGAACGGATTTTCATGCGGTGTTCATCAGTAGATAAATTGATTCATGGGGGAGGTTTTTGTATATAATTTGTCAAGGATTTTTTTATAATCAGGGCGGGGCAACGTCTGCCGGGCCCGCTAGTTTTTAATAATTTATATCTTTACCATTTGTCCACACACTACATTAAGTCGTTATGGCCTAGTGGTTTTACCCGTGGAATATTAATTCGATGTCCGAAGGTTCGAACCCGGTATGTACCAACGAATTTTTCAGAATTCGCGTACACTTTCTAATTTAAATTGGTAACACTATCGGCTGATGGTGAAGGAAAACATCGTGAGGAAACCTGAACCTGAGAAATATTCTTGAAGAACTATTATATGTGTAAAGTATAAAACTGTGGATTTCTCAGAAATCACCAATACGTTGTGGCCTGGCGTGGTGTTTTATGCATATACCTTCCTTCGGAAAGAGGCCTATGACCCTGCAGTGGGTCTCTTACAGGTTGATGATGATGATTTGACCACAATCTTACCTACTGCTTAGTTAAGATGTAGTTACAATTGCTAACACTTATTAGTCTAGAATGACTTGGTTTAGATTACAGCTGCTAAAAAAATATTTGGCGTTGAATTTCCAACTCGAAGAAGTAGTAGGCTATGTGATGTAGTTCATCGAAAGCTCAGAAAAAAAGTAAGTAAAACATTTCAATCGGTATAACAAACTATACATATAATAATAATTTAAATTTAATGTGTCTGTACCTTTTACATTTTTGTGAAAAAAAATGTTGTAAGGTATCTAGAAATAAGTAATAAAATACATTTCAATCATTTTAAAAAATGTCTGTCTGTCTGTTTGAATACGCATAACTGCTAAAGTACTGTAATCACGATAAAATCTCTCCAAGAAAATCACATGCCTTATCCTCCAGTAACATTTATTAAATTCGGTTCACTTTATTAAAAGTTATTGTGATTTTAATGAGGACGCGACTTAAATACGAGAGGAAAGTAAATAAGTAAATGGACTTAATACATTCTAATGATTTTATTAGTAATTTTGTTTACATCAGGTTACAGCTTTACGAAAACCAATTTAAAGGACAATAATCCGCTCAAATTCCGACGACGTATACAGTTTAGATCAAACGCTACGGGTATTAATACCACGGCAAAATCGGAACCTGACAACGATAGTGGACCGGGGAATTGTTAAAAAATGCCAGAAATTTAAATTGCCGTCACAAAGCGCTGTCTATATTTCGCCCTGAATCGACTTTGATATGGCAAACTCCGTTAAATTCATTCGGTGAAGTGCGTGATGACCTATATTGAAATACTCTTTTAGAACGTCTATTCGATTTTACGTTACAATATATGGTTTCTATTTAAATCAAGTACCTTATTTCTATTTGTTATGCAGCTTATAATTTTTTATGAGTTTTCTACAAGACTTGCAACACTTTGGAAGATGGGTGAGGACTTTGGTAGGTTGTAGAGCCACGCTGAAGACTCGCCGGGGGTAGTACCACTCGACACACAGAAACATCGACGTTTGCATTATTGCCTTTCGTTCGGTCAGTGAGAGCGCCGGAGGCTCACCTCCCCTCCCCCACCTCTCTCCTAGCTCTCCCCCCATACACAGACGGACAACGCACTTCCGACTCCCCTGGAGGTGCTAGTATCTACTGACAGTGGTGAACACTTAACATCAGGTGAACAACCTGTTTGTTTGCCTCCTATGACATTAAAAAAAATCAAGGCGACAATTTTAAACTCTACATCGTATAACCAGTAGTTTGTAAGCGTTTAAAAGTATCAACAAATCCTTGTTCCGCAGATACTACCCACCGGCCATTCGTTTACCCTTCGTCATCTTGGAGTAAAAACGGCTTTTGGCGAACAATGATCCTGCATACGAGGTGCGTCCTTACATTGCACATTACATATGTACAGTCCTAATTTACTGCATCGCTAATTCTATATGTAAATTCGCAACGTACGTGTAATGCAATACGCTAGTGCTTGTTAATTGGATGTTGCTGGCGTGTTACAAACACAAACGCTTTACAATCAACGTCGTTCGTGAGGTAACACAAAATAGAATTTAAATTGCTTAAAATAACGTAAAATCTACGTACATTTTCATTTAAAATTAGTAGTATGTAGATAATATAAATTTATCTCTTTGAAACTAGTATTAGTTAGGCGTTCAAAATGTTGATATGAAATACTCTGTTTGCTAACAAACTCATCTTCAAACATTTTGAATATATTTTTTTTTTATACCAAGCCAGCATGTAACCACAGCTTCATCTAATGTTACGACGAGGTGATCCAAAAAGACCAAAACGACCAGGATTGGATGTTATATATGTAATTGCCACTATATAGTACATAGGAGCTAGCTATATTTCAATTTAGAATTAGTCACTACAATATACCCGTAGTAAAATAAACCTTACCAATGTTATATGGAAAATACAATAAATTCCTTTGTTTAGAAAAGGCCAGCCTCGTAGTACTCGTCATTGACATCATTGTCAACACAATGATATTAAGTGACGATGCGCCCTGAATTAGTAAACACGCCAAGACTGAAACTAACTTTCAACTGCAGCTGCAAACAATACCAATAGGTGCGTGATGACGGATTTTCCAGGTGGTACCAGGCAGCACCTATTGATTTATCACTATATTTATTTTTTTATATTCTTTTACTCTAATAACACGTTATATTTGCTACCTCCAGTAGTACAACAATAGGTACAAGGAATATATGCAGTAGAATTGTTTTTGTATTGTAGCAGAAACGTTCATAGCCTTTTTTTAGCGGATCAAGACAGTAGACCCCTCAAGGAGGGGCGGGTGCCAACTCCCCGAACTGTGGCAGTCACGCGGCACAATGCGTCTTCACCACGCGGGCATGCTATAGTACAGGGCGACAGATGTGCCCACGTCACGTTGTCCGCAGGCCCTTTACAGCGGCTTTAGATCATCTCCGACCCGTCGACCCGGTGGTCTATTCTCTCTCCCTCTCCGCCGCCTCCTTAGCGAGCATAACTGCCTTGCAGTATGAGGCGAAACGTTCATAGCCTACATTAAGTTAAATAACCAATCTTAAAACACCTGCGCAACCCTGACTCGGAAGATTATGTGAGTCAGTCAATATATCTGAATTACGAAATAAGACACGTGCTAGAGAACTGGTCTAACTTGGGTACTTAAGAAAATACAAAAATTTTAATATACCAATGTACAAAATCATTTTAAACTACGCTGTGAACGGTACGCAGTAGCGAAAGCTCGCTGTCGCCGGAAATGATGGTTAATGGATTCGGACCCGAGCAATATTGGTGCATAATTGCATCACGCCGCTGTGAACCACACGCATCAAATTTTAATATGATCACTGTATATGAAACCGGCAACATTCGATAATACCAAGAGTATTCGTTGCATATATTTACAAAAAAATACATTAAACGAACAATGTTAAAAGTTATATGGTAAGTTTCTGCTCGGTAGAAATGGGAGGTATACAAACGAAGTGTTTCATAATCTACGAAAAGGTCTTGTCTTCTAAAGAGCTGGCATGACCTAGTTATCTACAGATAAACTAAAATAGCCTTAAAAATCATAAATACTTTATTCAGTTTAAGCCTCAATAAGGCACTTATGAACGTCAAAGACTACCATATATTATTCCATTCCATTACCATATATATTTCTTTTTCTAGTATTTAGATTATGCCGGTGTTTTACTAAATTCAGTTTTTCAAAGTTTTTACGGACATTAGCATTATATTATCAAGAATGTATTGGGAGGGCAGAGTTAAGATACCGAATTCTTATTCAAAACATAGTAAGACAAGACAGGGAAAGGATTGCGGCCAGTGATCGTTGATGTGTTTTGAGCTCTATAAGTTTTAGTGTTTTATTACAAACTCATCTGATGTTAAATAACGATGCGACTTGAGATGGTAAACACGCCAAACCTGAAGGAAGACCGACTCTGACTTGCAGCTGCCAGAATACACAGACAGGTGCATGGTGACAAATTTTCAACTTTCGAGTTAGTAGCTAGCTGGATGAATTTAAAAACCACTACCATCATGCTTTGGTGTCATTACGATGTTTTCCTTCACAGAGAGCTCTGACTCCGTTATTAGGATTCGAACCTACGTCCACCGACACAGTATTCAAACACGCTATCAATTAAGTGTTATAAGAGTGGTAGAGCCACGCTGAAGCTATTACTGGTTTCAGCATGAATGGGTCGGCTCGTCTGGCCCACCCTCTCATAGAATACCGACGTGAAGTAACAGTGCTTGCATTGTTGTGTTTCGTTCGGTCAGTGAGAGTGCCAGAGGCCCACCTCCCTTACCCTCTCCTCTGCCCCCTCACTCCCTTTCCCCCAAACACAGGCTGGCAAAGCACTTTCGACTCACCCGATGTTGTTAGTGTTTATGGACAGTGGTGATCACTTAACACCAGGTGACCCACAAGTTCGTTTGCCAGTTATGACATAAAAAATATGAAAAAAAATAAAAATAGCGATCACCGCACAAACTCTGCTACAGGCTTTATGCCCTGCAATATAATGGACAAGCGACCTCCACAGTGATTTCGTGGATACATGTACTGGGTTTCGAAGAAACAATTTTACAGTAACCTTAATCTTGGTATAAACTAAAAAGTTGTGAATGTTTTATCTTTGCCCTAGCGTGCACTTTTCGTACATAACATATAATTTTTTGAATAGGGAGAAGTGAGGGAACGGTGTAAACTAGATTGTATGAAAAGAAACTTTGTAATGAAAAAGAGATAGCTAAAGGTATATACAGGTTTTAGCCTGTGAACGAATGAGACAGAACACGTTTCTATATGATTTCCCTATCCTAGAAATGTATACAAAGAGAGGAGGAGAGAGCAACGTTAAATTCTATTAGCATTGTGGTTATAGTAGTTATTTCTCTTTAGTATGACCAACAGTGACGTGTTACGTGTGTCTGTGTTATTTGTTTGTTCGTCTCAAATTTTGTACTAACTTTAACGTTCGTTTATCATTATATATAGGCTCCCATCGAAAATCAGCGCTGCAGTACTACTTACAGTATTGCAGATTTTTGCTGAATGGGTTCGCCAATTGTTGGACATCTA
The DNA here is from genome assembly GCA_015888305.1 of Antheraea pernyi. Classification (NCBI taxonomy): domain Eukaryota; kingdom Metazoa; phylum Arthropoda; class Insecta; order Lepidoptera; family Saturniidae; genus Antheraea; species Antheraea pernyi. Next base: position 1,262,274 of record MU158742.1, on the reverse strand, counting down.
TTTTTTCATTTTTAATATGTATTTTTTTTCTGTGTAATTAGTTTATGTAATTTAATTTAATTGTATGGTTGTTCCAACAATAAACTATTTCTTTCTTTCACATTCGTTTCTGTTGGATCGTAGTAACCATCGCGCACTTTTCAAAATTATTCTGTACTGTGTATTATTAATATTGTTAATATATTAAAATAATGCCAAAGCTAATGTTTATCATATCTATATTGTATTTATCTCATTCTCTTAAAAAGCTATCGGAATACTTAGTTTCACTTCTACCACATATGCACTCACACTCTTCTTTTTATTTAATTTGCTACTTTTAGCTAATTTGCTATTTTTATTGGAAAAAATAAACCATTGTCACAAAATCACCAATCAATGAAATGGTACCAACAACATCCTTTATTATATTCATCCGCGTATCAACGTTCTTCTCCGGAATGCTCTTTAGAAATACAACTTCATCACGAAGTTAAAGTTTTGAACTAATTAAAATCTTCATCGCACTCGAAATAATTTGTATTGAAGCTAAACTGAGTTTCGAGACGTTAAATGCCATCGTCAGAGTACAAGCCAGCGCTCGCGACGCCCGGACAAACGAAATAAACGCATTAAAACTTTGCCCTGCCTTAAAAGTAATTGTGGTTTGTTGCTCACTGTATATACTGTGGCTTTAATTACGCATGTCGTACGTAAAGTTTGTGGTGTGAAGATTTTGTTCAGCGACAAAATAATCGCATTTTTTCTAGCTTAAAGACCTTTTTTAAATCGTTCAACAAAGTAACGAAGTATTATGGTAACAAAGCCACAATTCAAATACTAGCGAGTTGAGAGTCCTCGTCAATTAGCACTATTTAACACATTAAGTACATTACTATTTAGTGAGTCATTAAGTTCATAAATGCACGGTTTATTGTCAGGGTAATGACATGGGCCTCTTTAAGAAGGTACTGAAACATGTTCCTCAAGATTGGCAATATAACAGTGATGCACTGCAAAGTTGCCCATAGACAATGGCTTCCATTTACCATCAGGGAGGCCAACTGTTCGCTACCTTTTGGTACAAAATTTTTTTAGGAAAGTCCATTACTAGGGATTCCTTTCCTTAACACAGAAATCCTTTTACCTCTATAAACAACAGCTTCTAATGTTTGGACAAACCATCACCGAATAAACATCGGTTCGATGTTATGATTTCGGAAAAAAATAATATTTCATTTACAAGCCGAGTACGCTCTATGGCCTTTCCACGCCAAAGGGATTTGAAAACTCCGTCTCGTTTCGTCGCGGATTATAGGATGCGACACAGCCTTCGGGAATCTCAAACAAATTCCTTCACGAATTCCACTCTAACCCAAATGGTAAATTCTCATATTGAAATAAGATTATCCGTAGAAAATATGTGCGCTATTTTGTTTACATTGTTACTATCAGCAAATTATGTTGTTGTTTTTTTCTATTTATAATGTAACAATGAAATGATATATATTTTCATGAATTATGACATAATATTTAAAAAAAACGTTCTCATTTCTACAACGAAATCCTTAAGCTGTATACGCCGTCCAATATATTTAGCGTTTTCTTGAATATAAATGTCTAAGCAAATAACATTTTGTATCAGAACCAGAAACACTAATTTTTTACATTGTAGTGACAACCTGAAATAGTATTTGGCTATTTACCTCTCTCAGATATCACCATTGCGATAGATGACGCACTCATTGAGTATTATTAGTACAACTAGAGAGAGTAAGGTTCCTATAACAAACATTGAATGAACATGAAATGGTATTAAAGTGGTTTAAGAGTAATAAATAAACGTTTATAATAGCGATAGAATGAAGAGCCTCGAGCCTACTCAAAAGTTAGCGGCAGTTCATGGAACGACTTACACCGCGTATACGTAACCCTATACACCGAAGTTAAAGGATTTGGAAACTCTGAATGGCATCGCGTCCTTAAAAACAAAAGTGTAACAGTGACGCTATCAAAGACTCGCTCCGGGCAAATGGCAACTTTATCCTTCCAATATTTTCTTTTGATTAAACTCGAACGTTTGCTGGAAAATGGGAGAGTATTTTTTTACAAACGAACCGTTTTGTTTACTTATTTTTTATGTCGTAACTCGATGGTATATTTCTCTACTTCTAAGTGAGTGTTATATGAATTTTTTTTAGAGGACATAATGTGATGTGAAGTGGTCATTGCAAGCTACAACTGTGAGTACCACCTTTTGTCAACCAAATCTTATCCGCAATTTAGTATAATAGTTCTTTATGTTGTGCCACATTCTTAAAATCCTGACCAATCATATCATGCATCAAAATATATGCCCCATCGTCTTATTACTGGTCGTTCTAAACCTGAGCTACCTCTTACTTAGTTTATCACCTGCTGTTTCATCTGACCATATATTGTGCCAAATATCAATTTAAAACGGTTATTCAAATACCAATACATTCAATATTTAATGGTGGTAGAGCCACGCTGAAACTATTACTGGTTTCAGCATGAATGGGTCAGCTCGCCCGGGATACTACCACCCGACCAACAAAAAACCGACATGAAGTAACAGTGCTTGCAGTGTTGCGTTTCGTTCGGTCAATGATAGCGCTGGAGGCTCACCTCCCCTCCCCTCTCCTCTTTCCTCTCCCTCTTCCTCCCCTAACCCTTCCCCCAAAGGATGGCAACGCACTTGCGACTCCTCTGGTGTTGTTAGTGTTGTAGCTACCGAGAGTGTCATCCTCTTTGGCAGGCTGGCTTAAACTTTTGTAAATATTATAAATAGAATGTCGTTCAAACAATTGAACAAATAAATGTAATGTCGCGTGTCTCTATAAATACATTTTATGATCATTTTAATAAACGGTCTATTTTACGCACTCCGAGTTTTATTATTACGCTGTCCGTGTCAGTCTCGAATATTCTAGTAGTGAGCCGAAGCTCCTACAGTGTCCATGGACGGTGGTGATCACTTAACAGCAGGTTAACCTGTTCGTTTGCCACATATGACATTTAAAAAAAAAGTGTCAATGCTGGAATTCTTTCTACTGTGTACCACTCTCGCAGGTTTTTATTTTAGATTCCTGTACATAAAGTAAAGCGCTGTTGTGGCTACGAGCAGTGAAAGAGCTACATTTGTGGCAATGATTGAAGAAATCTTTGTCCAGCAGTGGTCGTCTTTTACCCGAATGGATGGACAAATAAACTGCTGTGATATTATATAAAGATTATCGTTAGCAACACCCAAAGTCACACATACAAAATTGAAAAAGGACGATAGTCCTTTAAAAAAATTGGATAGATAAGAATTGAAATAACCAGGTAATAACTCTCTGGGTTAAAAAATATACATACTCGTAAACCTTATGAGCAAAGTCATTAACAATTCGCACTGACCTCAACCAAACGACTATTCGAACCATCCCTAAGTAATAAATTGGAAGTTTCCAAGCAAGAAACAATAAGTTGCGTTCAACGGAGCCAAGCCACAAGTATGATGGTACCTAGGACCTCTCCTTGGGAGATTTACTCGCCAACTTGCCGGAGATACGCGAACTAGATAAACTCCGGTTGTCACTTACATTTGTTGTCTGTTTACAGAAGTTTCATTTTGAAGTTCATTTTTAGTTTCCTTAACACTTGGCTCGAATAAAATATCTTCATAATAAGATACTATTACTGCATCTAGAATATTAACCCTTTAAATATATTTAACGAGGGACTCTTTTTCAAACCAAAGTTCCAAACTGTTCAACATTATAAAAAATTGACTTACGTTTGTTTGTCTTAATCAATCTTTGTAATTGTATTCGATATAAAATTAAAATTTGGTTATATTTATAAAACTAGCTTTTATCCGCGGCTCTAAACGCGTTTTATAAATAACAAGAAAGTAATACGCAACAATCAAAAGATGTAAAAAGAAAAGCACTTCAGGTTGTTTCAGTTATATTAGGAACCACAAATATTCATTTAATTATCGTGTAATTGTTCCAAATTGCAATACGAAACTAAACAGTAAATAGTCCAACAAGAGAGTAACTGATAACAGTTTATAACAACAATTAGTGACAGCTAAATTCATTATTGTTATATAGTCGTTATTGTCATATGGAGACACTAATGAAAGATTTTATGTGTATTATATACATTTTGTGGAGAACAGACTTGAATATATATCTGTTGCAAGAGTAATAAAGGTTTGTTATTTCACGCACGAGGACTTTACTGATGACGCTGGATTCTCAAAAAGATACAACGCTTGCGTGAGTTCCGAAGAAAGCGTTAGGATGTAAAATCCTAAATATTCAATTGTACCGCTACCGTTCACCTCAGCTTGTAGGTTTATATACCGCTTTTAGAAAAAAAAAACAACATTTTTGTACATCTGTTAAGAAAAATATGTAAATCGTATGAATATTTCTCACCACTAAAACTCAATTATGAATACAAAAAGATGTTATGTTTGAATAATGTGAATGATATTCAGTAATATTTACTATTTATTTTAGTTATAAACAAAAAGACTATGCGTAACATTAAGGGAATGGATATAATAAAAATGTTGAATGTACGTACTTATATGAATATGTGTTTAGCTTAAATAATCTTCTTGAAGTTATACTTCTTGAAAGTAAAATAATGAAAAAACTAGAACTAGAAAAATAATGAAAGTAAATTATTACGATGCGCGCGCACATAGTCACGAAAAACCGACACCCTGAAATTATTACGATGAGCGCGCACATCAACTTTTTTTTTCTACAAACGTAGAATACGGTGAAAGATAAAATTTTTGAAAAGATTTTTATCTTGTTACGCCAAAGAAGTATAACTTCTAACGTGTGTACATAAGTACACACACACTTTTTTGTATTATACTCTTAATTATATTTTGCACAAGCCTCTACTTATAGCTATATTCAAATTACTCAAAAAGATGACGAGGATTGTACATATTTAATTGATATATAGTTAGTTATTTTAACTAGATTTTGTTCTCTTACGTATGCTTAAGTATTTTTGGAAATGATATTCAACGCCCCAAAGGTGTACTTTAGAAGATAGAGTTGAAAATAAAAGACATTCCAAACGTATAAATACATCAAACCACTATAAAGATGTCTCAGAACAGATATATTTAAAATCCAAAACAGATATATTCTAAACATTTGTATGTTATTTCACACAAGTATCAGTGACCTATCCACCCGTGAAAAGGCTTTTTGAGTACCTACTAATAGTTTTAAACAAATTTATTATACATTCTGACGTCACTGCTTGCCCCTACATAATCCATATAATCACCTATATCTAGTATAAATCTTATCAAATAGAGTCATCTGATTCAAAAGTTATCCTGTACAAACAAACGCTTTAATTTTATTCATATATATACATTACAAGATGGCACAAATGATATTAAACTACGCATATCAAAAACTTGAGATATTAAATGTTTAGTACTACAACTTCGAACAACTCTGTCGAAATTCTGAACTTTACGAAGGTATAATGAGACATATGGAATAAATATATAATAACTTAGAAATATTATTAAAACTTTGTTACAGAATTTTGTAATGTGTTAATATTCTTTCTAATATACTTCGTATAAAAAAAGTAAAAAGATGAAATGGTGTTTGCTAAATTCTTAAGTAAGAACTTACTTTTTACTTCACGTATAAATATTAACAGATAAATTTATATGGAACTTTCTTTCCAAATTTTGAAAGTTTTCTATCACAACGAATTTTTCTGTTATATTATGAATAGCTAGAGATGATTTACAACGCTCGAATGCCAACTTATATTAACTTTATCTAACGTTATCATAAATGTAAGTAACTTTTAACTAGATGTAATATAAGTGAAAAGTTAATTCATATAAATAATATTGAAATGTCTATGGGTTGTGCGCGCAAATCTTAGAAATGGATGAACAAATTTTGAAGATATTTATACTGGTGGATAGTCGATCTATTAGACTACCAAAACTACACAGCGTTAATATTTCCTATAGGGATTAAGCAGTAGTGATAAATTACACAAATATAATTAAGAATTACTAAAATTGTGTGAAGATTCGCTACTACTGAGGAATTTACAATTAAAAAAAGAAAAGGTAGCTTCAAAACAAAATCAATTTTCAATAGTTTTTATATCTTAGAAGGTAAACGAACAGTTGGGTCACCTGATGTTAAGTGATCACCACCGTCCATAGACACTTGCAACACCAGGGGAGTCGCAAATGAGTTGACAGCCTGTGTTTGGGGGAGGGAAAGGGGGAGGGGACGGGGCAATGCGTTTCCGGCACTCTCACTGGCCGAGCGAAACGCAACAATGCAAGCACTGTTACTTGACGTCAGTGTTTCTGTGGGTCGGGTGATAGTACTCCGGGCGAGCCGACCCATTCATGCTGAAACCAGTAATAGCTTCAGCGTAGCTCTACCACATACAAAATGTCGGCTTTACTCGCGTTAGTATAGATAGGTGGCAGCAGGACCTGGCGGACGAGCGATTCGGGCAGTTCACAGTGGACGCCGTCCGCCCGGTCCTGCGGGAGTGGACTGCCAGGGAGTGGGGCTCCCTGACGTTCCGACTGGTGCAGGTACTCACCGGACACGGTTGTTTCGGGTGGTACCTGCACCGGATCGCACGCAGGGAGCCGACGACCGCCTGCCACGAGTGCGGCGCTGAGGAAGATACCGCGCAGCACACGCTGTCTGAGTGTGCTGCGTGGGGGGAGCAGTGCCGCATCCTGGCGGCGGCCGTGGGAACGGACTTATCGCTGCCGAGCGTGGTTTCGGCCATGCTCGGCAGCGAACAGGCTTGGCGAGCGATGGCCTCCTTCTGCGAGGAGGTCATCTCGCAGAAGGAGGAGGCGGAGAGGGCCCGCGAGGCAGACCCTCGAAGTGGCCGTCTCCGCCAAAGGAGGACAGGCAGGAGGAGAAGGCGCTTCGCCCAACTCCTCCTGCCACCGTAGCCGGACCTGAGGGGATGGGCCGGGGGGCCCATCTCCTCATTGCACGGGTCCGGCGGACGAGGGGGGCAGCCGGTGTGTACCCGGTCTGTCCCTCTATAGGTAGGAGCCCGGCGGTCACCTTCCGCCGGGCGGACCGTGGGGGCGGCTCTACAAGGTTGATTAGCTCGAACGATCCCTTGCCGCCCCCACACAAAACGGTCTGTCGGTACACCGTGGGGTTTTAGTCCGTGCGACTCGGACATAACCCACCCTCTCCCCCGGGAGGGTGGCGTATCCATAAGGGATTTCCCCACGTTAAAAAAAAAATGATCAATCCTTTGAGAACAATTATTTTTTTCTGGTTAAAGTGTATCAATAAATTTTGTACCCCTGACATAATCTTATATGCAAAATGTATTGATAATTGGTTTAGTAGATAAGGTGTGAAATGTAAGTATAAACAAAATGACAAACGCATTTATAATATTACTAAGGGTTATTGTTACTTTACCGTTTCAAAAACTTTCAGACGAATAATAAATGGATAATTCACACGCCTACACCAAAAGCTTAATATAACAATGTCAAAACTATAAAACTTAATTTTCTAGATGTCACAACCACGCAAACATATTATTTAAATGAACGCACATAACACTTGTAACTTCCGAAAATTACTATTGTTCCGAAGTAAGCTATTAAAATTCATAGAATAGTTGACACAGAGACGTGTAATTACTTCGGCAACATTGTTAATAATGGCATAGGTGGCTCACTGTACACTACGTGTGTTGTGACGCGGTTTCCTTAACGATATAATAGCGATAGAGGATCGCGTCGCGTCGCGCGTCGCGATAGGACGTGACACAAACAAGATGTGAGCGTGACAGTTGCGAGCGAACCGCCTATAATGTTCGTGGGTTATGGTACAAGGACATAGGATGAGAGCGTATTTAAAATTATGACATGCTCCTACTAGAATATTCTAAAATGCTGTATAAAACTAAATTCATCTTATACTTGTAAACACGTTAACCTTTCTTAAGATTCATTAATCCTTAATACATTAGGGTTCATTAGGAATGTTCCTTTAAGAATACGACTTCTACTTCCAGCTCGCATTATATTGACGATATTATTGAAGTGAAACTTCTTATGCGACTTCCAACAAGGTTGCGTTAAACGTTTAATGCTCCTGAGGAGGGGGAATAGAAAGAGACAGAGCGAGAGAAATAATCAAACATTTCGTATCTTACTTTAGTTATCATAATCCCATTGTAAATGTTATAGATGTTATAGATTTGAATATTTCTCCACTCGAAAATGATAATTAAAAGATACGATCAATTGTGAATTGTAGACAATGTTAATTAAGTTTGTCTTAAAGAAACAATATGATTTCACTAAAAATCTATTTCTACCCCTTCCTATTTTCATTTCCACATTACGAAGTTTCACTTCTTTCGCGCGGAGGGACTTCACGCACTATTTTTTTTTTATATCAGCCAATCTACATATTTCTTTATTCCTAATACAGTCTACTAAGGTACCTTCCTCCTAAATACACAATACAAAGGAATCAATTGTTTTCTATTTAACCTACTTTTTTGATATAGTATCACCATTAAAAGTAAGTATACAATATCGTCATAAAAAGTCCTAAAAAGATAACCCTACTAATTAGTAATATAAGGCTCAAGAGATCTTCTGTTATTTCATTTGTTTATACGCTTTCATCTCTTCAGTTAGATATAGATAACTATTTTGCATTATAACAGCCTTTTTATTGACAACGATTTTATACTATCAGATGTTAAGTTGTAATTTTTAAACGATGAGTAATTACCATGCAAATTAAAGATTGAAAAGAGAGCGAGGACGAAGAAAAAAGAAAGAAAATCCATTACAGGCCGAAAAAGCCTGAAAAATTATTGATTAATTTTCGATTTCGTCTACTTCCTATGTCTCAGCCCTGCTTTATATTGAATTGCTTTACACCTACCTAACTACGTTGACATTATATCAAAATTTTGGGAATTGAAACAGAGTGGCACCGTTCACGAAAGAAACTCTGTACAAAATTAAGGTTACGCAAGAACTATGAAGCGTGCCATACTAAGCATCATCTCGAGAGATAGAGTTTAAAGTATGGACAAAGAATATAGACAAATAATACAGGCATACCTACGGTAAGATGGATTCGCGGTAGTAGTCCGGTGAAGCTGTTAAGACCTTGGTCGGTCAATAGCGTAGTCTGGTCGAAAAAAAAATCGTGACATTACAGAGAAAAATCTAGACAAAACTGGCCCAAAGTAGATAAGAATGACGTGAAGATAGGAAAGCTATGATAGCTTTCCAGCATGATGACGAATCCATACAGTACAGCAAATAATACACTAATCATAGAATAGATGATCACTTCCCTTCATTGGAAATTCCGCTGTGAGCTTATAAGTTAGACTAGAAGTTAACTGTGACTCAAGTTACGGCCGATCGTCCATTACAAGCGACGTGTTTATTCAACGCTCACTCCGGGTTGTATTAAACAGAGGTCTTTGTATGTATTACCGAAATGAATTAACTTCATTAGATGGATAGTGGCGCTGCGACGTTCGAATAATGTTACGTGTACCATTTTGATTCTGTATGAAATTGATTATATCTTTATCAAACAACACATAAGGAGCACAATATTGAATGCTATAATACATTATTACTCTTCCGATATAGGCAGAGGAATGATATTGTTTTAGGTATGTGGCGCTTTTATGGATATATATTTCTTTAACATAGTCTGTTTAACCAAAACAACTTAAAGGATTTCACATATGAAGTTTTGTTATATACGTCTTAGCACTGTAAATAATAGTCTTTTCATTTTTTTGTTATCAATTTCGAAGTGATTATTTATGATCTATATCTAATCTATGGTGGGAGAAGGGAGGTGGTCCTCCGGCGCTCTCATTGACCGAACGAAACGCAACGATACAAGCACTGTTACGTCACGTGGGTGTTTCTGTGAGCAGGTTGTGTGTTTATTGGTTCGGGCGATTCACTGTGGACGCTGTCCGCCCGGTCCTGCGGGCGTGGAAGGTGAGGGAGTGGGGCTCCCTGACGTTTAGGCTGGTGCAGGTACTCACCGGACACGGTTGTTTCGGGTGGTACCTGCACCGGATCGCACGCAGGGAGCCGACCGCCGCCTGCCACGAGTGCGGCGCAGCCGAAGATACCGCGCAGCACACTCTGTCTGAGTGTGCTGCGTGGGGGGAGCAGCGCCGCCTCCTGGCGGCGGCGGTAGGACTGGACTTATCGCTGCCGCGCGTGGTTTCGGCCATGCTCGGCAGCGAACAGGCTTGGCGAGCGATGGCCTTCTTCTGCGAGGAGGTCATCTCGCAGAAGGAGGAGGCGGAGAGGGCCCGCGAGGCAGACCCTCTAAGTGGCCGTCTCCGCCAAAGGAGGACAGGCAGGAGGAGAAGGCGCTTCGCCCAACTCCTCCTGCCACCGTAGCCGGACCTGAGGGGATGGGTCGGGGGGCCCATCTCCTCATTGCACAGGTCCGGCGGACGAGGGGGGCAGCCGGTGTGTACTCGGTCTGTCCCTCTATAGGTAGGAGCCCGGCGGTCACCTTCCGCCGGGCGGACCGTGGGGGCGGCTCTACAAGGTTGATTAGCTTGAACGATCCCTTGCCGCCCCCACAAAACGGTCTGTCGGTACACCGTGGGGTTTTAGTCCGTGCGACTCGGACAATGCCGAAATCAGTAATAGCTTCAGTGTAACTCTACCACCTACACCTTACATATAAAATTTCGCTAATAGCGACCGCTTAAGGAATCGCTGTGAGATTATCAATTGTGCCATGTTTTAATTGTTCTCCTGAAACACGACGCACGGTTTAAGTAGTTTTCGATTACTCGGGACGTGTTTGTATTGTTACATATATCAAGCAGCGTGCTTTATTGTGTTGCGTTAGTAAGGAACACATTTTGATGAAATGTGATCGCTTTAGGAAATGCTCTCCTAGAGGGAAAGTGGAAAAATACAAAAACTGTATGGATTTCTCTGCGTATCTCGTGTCATATTTATTTTTCGATCGAACAGGCACGTACTATAGTCGAGTCGCAATCCATATCAATAAATCTATTTATTTACTTATTGTATTTATGTTTGTTAATATCAGTTTTGAAGTGAAAACTTCTGTAGGCGCGTCAACGACATGCTAGTAAAGCGTGACTGGAATGCTTTTTTTTTACCACCGTCCATGGACACTAACAACACCGGGGGAGTCGAAAGTGCGTTCCCAGCCTGTGTTTGGGAGAAAGGGAGTAAGGGGGAAGAGGAGAGGGGAAGGGAGGTGGGCCTCTGGCGCTCTCACTGACCGAACGAAACGCAATAATGCAAGCACTGTTACTTCACGTCGGTTTTCTATGAGAGGGTGGTACTACCCTAGATGAGCCGACCCATTCATGCTGAAACCAATAATAGCTTCAGCGTGGCTCTACCACTCTTACAATGCTCGTGGATTACCTTTGTATTAGACTAGCAACAGGATAACGGCCTGTGTACACGTAACATCGGTACTCTGAATTGAGCTTGTGCCGAACCATATGTTCGACTAATTAATAGAGTGTATAGGAAATGAATTTAGGAGGACTGTATCCACCACTCACCCGTACTAGGAGATCCTCTTCTTCGGGGTACCCCGGCTTGGTTCGTGGCTTAGATCGCTGGTTTTGTAAATAAAGGACACAAAGTCTACACTGGCACTTGGTTTCTTTTAATGGTTTGTTAGATATCTGTACCGGTTTTGCAATGTTTATTAGCGCAGATAACTCAGAGCGGTTTTTGTATGTTGCTAGATTCAAAGGTAACTTCTGTTGCCTTAGAGGGCAGCACTTGCGAATGTTTTTAAAGGTGCGTTCACGAAAACTAGTGGACAGATACATTCCTTTTAAAAGATAAAGTAATATGAAAAAAAAAGATTTGTGCTAACATATAAATTATTACAGATAACAAAACTACGGAACAAGAGTGTATTATAATGTACACAATTATCGCTCCGTGTGCCAATTTATGTGAAAACCAGACTAATGTTAATAATTCCAATATACAAATTATGAAATTTAAACAATTCACACTATAATTAATTCAATAATTCAAAAAAGAACACAGTTATTCAACTGTTCTAAGTTTTCACTTCTATCGGCAGTTCTTATAACTGCTTCAACGTTTTTCTAAAATTTCTACAACCGTAATCAGGAATCATTTTAGATATTATAGAAAAATCTCATTTATATCATAATAAAACTGTAACAAAGCTAAAACAAAGCGAAAAAAAGTTGTAGTTCTGTCAGTCTGTTTGTTCGCTTGTATATATTTATTGTATACTAGCGGGCACAGCGGACGTTGTCCTGCCCTGATAATAAAAAAACCCTGACAATTTATATACCTAAAGCTTCCTCATGGATCACTTTATCTATGGCAAAATCCGTTGAGTAGTTTTTGAGTTTATCGCGAACAGACAGACAGACAGATGTAGCAGAGGACTTTGTTTTAATATGTAGTGATATTGTGTATATAATTTGTAACTAAAACGTGGCCGATTTTGATGAAAATTTTCACACGGGAAGTACATATCGTTCCCGATTGATAAACTACTAAAAATTCAAAGATTTCAAAAATTATAAATTTATCTCTTGCCAAAAATACCACTCAACGGGCCTAAAGAACTTTTCTCTTCAAAAAATCATAATAGGTGTATATATCAATTTTATTATCAGCCTGTATAAGTATTGACTTCCACGTATAGGTTTTCATTGTGATACTCTTACAAGAAGACGTTCCTTACATTCTCATCTGTTTTTTAACGGAATACGATATTTAGAAACTCTATTCAAATTGAACCTGAATTAAAACAATTAATTAAGCCAAAAATCCAAAAGTAACTTAATCATTATAATAACGCACTTAATAACAAGGACCGTATTAATAAAGCAGTTCACACACGATAAAAGTGAAATTTACAAAAAGAAAGCGAGAAGAACGCGTGTCTCATTGTTTTCCCTTCCATAGGAATTATCACTTCAAAACATCCAGATGGCCTTGGTAAGTAAAAAACAACATGAAAATCGGTCTAACCGTTCAGAATAAGAATTGCGACATTGGAATTTTATATATATTAAATTATTACAGGCATTGTTTGTTCGTAATAATACGAAATGGCACTCGAGGGAAGCCGTTTATAGTAGTGCATGCATAAACAGATAGTAAAAAGTTTCCTACATTCCAAGAATCCTGTTCTGTATATATAATTCTTCTGTCCGTGTGTATGTGACTGAACTCCTCCTAAACAGCTGGACAGATTTTGATGTAATATATGTCTGCGTTCACGAATAGTTTAGATTCACAATTGGACCCGGTAGGTGGCGTTGCGGTTGACTTTTATAATAGTAAGGATAACATCCGCCGTGCTCGCTAGTCTTTAATAATAGCACTGGGGCTGATTTTTAGTTAAGGAATAGCTTATATCAAACGCATAAATGCTTTGTTGAGTTGAAGCCTTTGTTGTATTGTATTTGATTATGGTACTACTATCACTAGTTCAGTTGTTTTTTATCTCTTATTTATACTTCATAAGTTTTAGCTTATGTCCACAGTCTCACCTAAGATGGATTGACTCTCAAGTGCAACTGCCGGAATACACCAATAGATGCTTGGTGACGGATTTTCAATTTGTAGATAAGAAAGCCAGGCAGACTAAGAAATAGCCCAACCATGATGCTATGGTTTCCTTACAACATTTCCTTTCACTGATAGTTCCGACTCAGTTGCAAGGATCCTAGCCTGCATCGATCGAAGGTGTGTGTAAACACGTTATCAACTAAGCCGGTGGGTGGCAAACTAATCGTCGAAAAGAGTCAAATATATACACTACAAAATGGAACTTCATTGAAAATACCTTCTTTTAAACTTTGCTTTAAAGTTGCACTCTCGAGCTTACCTTTGTTAAATAATTATGTATTTCTTTGTGAGCAACTGGCCATTTTATAAAAATGCGCCATCTTTGTTGGCTTGCGTTTCAAATATGTTTAGTCATAGTGTATAGTTAATCTATACTATAATAATAATAAGCCTCGTATCCTGAACTGCTTTCTTGTTTCTTTGAATTATGGTTGTCTCTTTAGTTATAAAATATCTTTGAGTTCAGTTTGCCTCTTGGCAAAGGCCTGCTCTAACAATTTCTATTGTACTCTGTCTCTAGCAACCCTTCTCCATTTTGCGCCTGCCGTCAGTTTTAGTTCATCTTCCCATCTCTTGCTTTGCCTTCCTCTGTTCCTTCTCCCATCTCTAGGGTACCAGTCTGTTATGATGTTGTACCACTTCTCTTGAGTACCGCGCAGCATGTGCCCAGTCCATCTCCACTTCAAACTATCTATTCTATTAAGCACGTCTGTGACTTTTGTCTAACTTCTTATGACGGTGTTTCGTATCTTATCTTGTTTCTATAACCTATCATACTTCGTTCCATAGCTCTTTGACAATGTTCCAGCATGTTTCTGTGATGTCTATACTATTATATTATAAAGCTGAAGTATTTGTTTATCTCATTGAACGCGCTAATCTCAGGCACTACAGTTCCGATTTGAAAAAATCTTTCATTTTTGGATAGCTCATTTTCGAGGAAGACTATAGGATATATCTCACACGCTAAGACCAATAGCAACAGAGCACCAATGAAGAATGTTTCGAAATCAGACTTTTTTTTCTTTCTAGAGCTTTCGCTCAGTGTTAGCGTTAGCCTAAAGTAAATCATCTACGCGGCTAAAGTCACGGGAACAAGCTAGTAAACAATATCCTTTGTCTGCATTAAACATTTTATAGAAATACTGCAGGAAAATAGTGAAAGTGCCGAAAGATGCTCGCGTACCGCGGATTGTCGATCACTCAAGTAAGTCATCATCTCCTCCATTCAATCCCTATTTTATTAACTTTAAGTCACCTATGTAAGATTTTATAATTCCTGCTTAGATCCTATGTAAAACCGTAATGATATGTTACGTATATAAGTCGTATAAAACAAAGAGATGCGAAGTGGGAAGAAACAACAAGATAAATGTTTCTATTCACATTCCAAATGTTTCACCAAAGACTTGTTTTGGTAATTTTACTGACTTTGAATTATTACGGAATAATTATTACTCATTAATTCACTTTTCAATTTCTAACTTAGAGGATATATATACTTCGCCTCCTTTATACTACTCACATAACACCCTAAAAGTCCTCTAACTATCAGAAACGGTCTTTGAAACTTCGATTTTCTTTACATGAATACATTATTCAGTCTTTCCATTCTTAATCTAAACTTAAATCCGAGTTCGGAAAACAAAAACGCTTGAATATAAATCAACAATTAAAGCGAATTATTGTTGAATGTAATGAACGGTTGAAGTTTACTCACGCGGTCGTAACTACACCCGGAGGTGTTGTTTCCAAAGTTTGCTCCGTACTAATTTGCATACTACACTTACTGTCTCGGCTGGTTATCTCTTCAATCTGTATTCAAAATTTCGTCTTGACTGTAACTTATTGGATTATAAGTTTTTACACGTTCTTTTTAAATTATTATTTGTAATAAGCGAAGACAATGAGCCTAAATCTTATTTTTACAGTATACCGACCAACCCAAACCAATCAATATCAATTCTGTCAATATTTTTAAAACTCTAAGATCTCTCTACACTGACTCTCTACACTCAATCACTTTTTGTATGCTGATTTTTAACTCTAATTAGTCAACTTTTCATAAAGACTATTTATATGCTATCAACTTTTAAATCTTTAAATATTTAGATATGAAAAGTATATATGTATTATATTCATTTTTTTATTAATTTGATTTTACACTCTTCATAAATGTGTTTACATCTAATTACATAATATATAATATAGAATAATGTATCGTTACATAGTATAAAACAAAGTCCGCGTCTGTCTGTCTGTTTGCGATGAACTCAAAAACTACTGAACGGATTTTCCTGCAGTTTTCACCAATGGACAATGTGATTCATGAGGAAGGTTTTGGTGGTGATTATTTGTCAAGGATTTTTTTTATAATCAGGCGGGACAACGTCTGCCGGGCCCACTAGTAATATATAAAAATAGGTTAGAAATGGGTCGTTACATTCCAAAATGTGCTAAATCAAATTGCAGTCGTATCTAATATTTTATTTCTAATATTTTTCGAGATCTTCAAATTTTGTACATGCAAAATATCATAAATCAACTGCAAACCTTAAAAAAATTAACCATGTTATACGAGCGATTAAAATTGGATTTAGGTTTTTTTAAATGGAAGAACACAAATATATGATTAGATGCGATGAAAAGTTCTTCTTCTTCTTCTTGTTTTGGCTCCGCAGAAGCATTTGCCAGTGTCAATGTTTTGTTTTATGTTCCAGAGAGTTTGTTAATTTCCATTGTCGAGTAATTAATTCAATATTCTAACAAGATGGTGGCTCCCTTGTTAGAACTTTCCATGGAGTTTTTGTGGCATCTCAGAATTCATGGTCCGTGGTATTATTTTCTATTCACTTCACTTATGCAAAATAAACAAACTATATTACATAAAACACCACCAATTTTACACAATATAGAGTCAAGTAACACAAGATTATGAATAAAAAATAAAATCCACTACATGACAGACTATGATCCCGCCAAAAACTCCGATGAAAAGTTGATTATAACATTTATTTTCTACAGCCACATACTGATAGTGTCTGAAGGCTCAACTGTGTGTTTCAGCTACTAATATTTTTCTAGTCTATTTATTACAAGTTTCATATTGAACTTCTTTGTTTACACGTCTCGCAAGAAACAAAATCAATTATTTTTTATTGTAGTGTTACGGGGCAGTGCAAAGTAAGAACTTATATCAATCAGCCATTTTGCTATATGTTACTATTTATTACAAATAACAATAACCAACGCTTGAGAAGCTGTGGGCATAGCTAATATACTAAAACTTTATATATATATATATAAGCTAATATACATGCTATAAGCTATATATATAAAGTTTTAGTATATTAGCTATGCCCACAGCTTCTCAAGAAGAATGATATATAAAGTGTAATAAATAGTAACATATAGCAAAATGGCTGATTGATATAATATATATATATATATATATCTATACCAATCAATTCCAGGCGCAAGCAATTCCAAGCAATTAAATCTTTATATCTCATTCTTCTGTCTGTGTGTATGTGACTCAGCTGCTCCTGAACAGCTGAGCAGACTTTGATGATTTTTTTCGTGTGAATCAAGGATGGCGTAGATTTACAATAGGACCTGATAGGTAGCGCTGCGGTTGACTTTTAAGGTTTTTTTTATTATCAAGGTAGGATAAGGTCCGCCCGAACCGCTAGTTACTGTGTATTATAGATAATAACGCATGAGAAGCCGCGGGTAGAGCTAATATACTAAAACTAAATTAAAAGTAATAATAAAAATAACTTAATTAAATAAAACGAAATTGCTTTTCAGATGTCTTGTTTGTTGCCTTTGAACGTAAATGGACGAAACGCTAGTGTCGGGGGGGCGGAATGAAAGGCTCCGTGATTGCGGTGAGCCTGCAATTTGTTAATGGACAACGCTTTTTACGTTGGTCTAGTGGGGAAATTGAACCCTCGGGGCTTTCGTTAGAGAATGTCAAATAATTCCTTTTTGTTGGCGTTAAAATTATTTTCGCGTTTTCTATTAGTATATTTTCGGAAAATAAAAAAGAATTGTTCGTTAAAAATACACTTCTGAAATATTTTAGATTTTTTTTAAAGGCCGTATACAAATTGAACGTATACGATATAATTTGGACCGTTTTAAAAAAAGTCATGTTCAATATACATGAAGGAGTAATCAAATAAATATCAAAATATATATACCAGGAGGTATATTTTGAAGAGCACTAAAATACTCATATAAGTATGCCAGAACCGAGGAAATGAAAATGGTTTTTTTTTTCAAATCGTCCGATTTGGCATGGAACTCCCCAGATAATATAAAAAGTATTTATATCTGTATAACTGTACTAAATATTTATTTATTTGGTAGTCCGGTGAAGCTGTAGAGGCCTCCTAAAAGGCCAATAGCATAGTCATGTTTAATATTTAAAAAAAAATGTTTATTTGTTAATAGACGAACAGCATAATTTCTGATATGTCTGTACCACACAGTGTCGCAATTTTTGTTTTTTCATTATCTTTATAGATGTTAACTTATTGAAGTTTGTTTATTTGTTCATAGTCAGTTGTTGAATCAGCTTTTAAAATAATGTACATAACTAGCAGATACTATTTCATCAGGCAATCGGTTCCAGTTTAATACCATTCTATTGCAGAGAAAATTGTGTGCAATTTTTGTGCGTGAACGAGTTCCATCTATTTAAGTTTGATTTTCAGGCACCTTTCTTCGAGAGCAGAGAGGTGCAGTGCGTGTAGTCTGTCCGGATATGATTTTTTCCTTAAGGTTTGCGGTATCTTTGTGCCTTTTCTTTGGACACTCTCTGTCGCGCTATCTATCGATCGTGATAAACGGTGATTGTAATTCATAGAGAAAGTTATGAGACTAAAAACAAAATAGATAAGCCTAATACGACTACAAGTACGTTTTGTTGGTTTTCACTTAAAACATAAAATCACAATCAAAATCAAAATACTCTTTATTCAATTTAGACCCTGAGAAGGCACTTATGAACGTCAAAGCTACCACCGGTTCGGAAAACAACCCAGTCATCGAGAAGAACCGGCAAGAAACTCGATCTGGTTTATCCTTTCATAATACATAACATATTTATTTTTATTATTACAACATAATTCACAGACACATAAAGCTACATTCATTTTTAGTGGCTGCACAGAGAGAGGCGTCACTTCCAGACGTCGCTATCGTTCACATACTGATCCACCCTGTAATAACCTTTATGTACTAAGACCCGCTTGACATAACATTTGAACTTACTATACAATGGCCGCGTCTACGTGACATAGTCAATTAAAATTATTAAACACGGCATGAAAAACATTAATGTTTAAGAAGTTCAATATTACGTTATGTGTGTGTGTGTTATATTAAGTTTATGGTGATAAAGCCACGTTGTAGCTATTACTGATTCCAGCATAAATGGGTCGGCTCGTCTGGGGTAGTACTACCCTCTCACAGAAAACCGACGTGAAGTAACAGTGCTTGCATTGTTGCCTTTCGTTCGGTCAGTGAGAGCGCCAGAGGCCCACTTCCCTTCCCTCCTCCCTCATACACAGGTTGGCAACGCATTTGCGACTCCCCTGGTGTTGCTAGTGTCTATGGATGGTGTTGATCACTTAACATCAGGTGACCCACATGTTCGTTTGCCTCCTATGATATAAAAAAAAATTACCATCTACATAATCAAGTATATTACTTCGTTCAAGCGTTCAATTTTGTGTAATTATTTATGAAATTCATATTACGTACAAAAATACTTCGTAATATTTATTTAGATATGGAGAGAAAGATGTAATATTCAGCTTTGTAGTTTACGCGAGCGTAAACATTCCTAGACATATTAGAAATAACCGAATGAAGTGTTTACCAAAGTCGGTCGTGTAGCTTCTGAGAAAATACAAGACACAGAATATTATTTGATGATAATTAAAAAAGTTATCTTTGCCTTGGTTTATTTTTGGTAATCAATTTTCTAAATTATTACTGCCGTTATCGAGTATACAATAATATCACAAGTCTCTTGGGATAATTTCAATGTTCTAACAAGACAGCGTTCCGTTTCATAGAACTTTCCATGAAGTTTCTGCATCTCAAAACTCATGTACCTTGCTATTGTTTCCCATTCATTTCACTTGTGCATAATAACCACATATAAATATATATAATATATAAATAAATAAATAAAATAAATAATATATATATATTTTTTTATAGTAGCACGGCAAAGTGACTGCACTATGCCTGATGGTAAGCATAGTACAATCCAAAAACAATGATAAATAATTTAAGAGTGGTGGAGCCATGCTGAAGCTATTATTGGTTTCAGCATGAATGGGTCGGCTCGTCTGGGGTAGTAGGTACCACCCTCTCATAGAAAACCGACGTGAAGTAACAGTGCTTGCACTGTTGCGTTTCGTTCGGTCAGTGAGAGCGCTAGAGGCCCACCTCCCTTCCCCTCTCCTCTCCCCCTCACTTCCTTTCTCCCAAACACAGGCTGGCAACCCACTTTCGACTCCCCCGGTGTTCTTAGTGTCTATGGACGGTGGTGATCGCTTAAAATCAGGTGTACCACAAGTTCGTTTGCCGGTTATGACATTAAAAAAAAACTATATTACGTAAACCACCACCAATATTACAAAATAAATCAAATAAAACAAGATTATGAAACATAAAGTCCACTACAGGACAGACTAAGATTCCGCCAGAAACTCATTACTAAAGTCAATACCTTTTCTTTTTTTTTTTTATGTCATTGGCGGCAAACGAACATGTGGGTCACCTGATGTTAAGTAATCACCACCGTCCATGGACACCAACAACACCAGAGGAGTTGCAAGTGCGTTGCCACCCTTTGGGGGGAAGGGAGAGGGAGAGGAGAAGAGGGGAGGGGAGGTGGGCCTCCGGCGCTCTCACTGACCGAACGAAACGCAACAATGCAAGCACTGTTACTTCACGTCGGTTTTCTATGAGAGGGTGGTACTCCCCCGGGCGAGCCGACCCATTCATGCTGAAACCAGTAATAGTTTTAGCGTGGCTCTACCACCATTAAAAATTACATGGTTTTTAAAAAAATATTTCAATACAACTAGCAATCGTGATTTCGTGTAACTTACGATTTATGGCAGATTTTTATTCAAATTCAATTAGCACTTATAGTTATAGTTTGGTTAATTGACGCAATATCTTTATAAATTACTAGCTATGCCCGCAAATCCGTCTACGTGGAACCTAACGTTATAACATTATAACGTTATATATATATAAACATTGACTAATAAAATTATCTGAGTGTATTAAGTCCATTAGCTTATCTACTTTTCAGTTAAATTAAATGACTACAATTATTATTAAATTACAATAACTTTTAATAGAGTGAACCGATTTTAATGAAACAAAGACTAAACGTCACTCGAGGATATGCTTTATGATTCCCTGGATTTTACCGTGAACGCAGTATTTTAATAGTAATGCGTATTCAAACAAAAAGACAGACAGATAGGTAGGCAGACATTTCTAAAAATGATCGAAATGTATTCTGTTACTTGTCCCTAGATACCAGTAACAATTTTTTTTCATAAAAATCTAAAAAGTACAGACACATTAGGTTTTCATTCTTGTTATATGTATAGAAAAAGATTCTAACGTAAAAGCTATACTACTAGAACGTTTTCATTAAAATCTGTTCAGTAGTTTTCAACTGAAATAGTAACAAAATTACATCCACGCTCACATAGTTTCTTATTTATAATATTACTTCATTTTGCATATTGCTTCGCTCGTATTAATGTAAATTTAAACTATCCATCGGGAAGAGTACTATTTTCTATTTATAAAATAATAATATCAAAACAAATACTAATAAAAAACAAAGAGAACTTAAGTTGAAGTTTGTTCTAGAACTTTCAAAAGTATAAACACAAACGTAATAAACATAGGTGCAATGACTGACGCCGAAAGCTGCAAGGGGCGACTCGGAGTTAATAACCTTCGATAATAAAACAGACAATAAACCCTTTTATTTTAATCATGCCGTTCTCATGTTCACTTTCACTTCATCCGACGGTCATTGACACTGTGCTTTAACATAGACGCATAGAGGATTGCGTATTTATTTTTGTATTTTTCTATATAATTAGTTCAAATATTAAGCACCTTTTTTTAAATTGATTTAGAACGAGAATCGAGTGCACAGTATCCTCCATAAATATGGCTACTGTCTATACTTTCTGCCTGTATAATATGTCGTATTTATTTGATTCTCATGTTAGTCGAATGTAGACGCTACTAAGACAATATAAAGTAATCAATAATTAAAGGCTGGTGTTTCTTTGAAATTTTGAATGAGGAAGAGATTTGAATACAGAAAATATCCAATTTTCAAAAATCGAAGATAAATAGTAATTAAAGAAACCCCATTACCAGAGTAGCCACAAAAGTTGAGGAATGGATAGAAGTTTAAGAATTAAGAAAAAGAAGGATGGGTACATTCATTCTTTAAAACTCGATGGTTAGTTTAAATTTCAAAAATCTTTTTAAAAATATTTAGGATGTATTTTATTTATTTTTTTCTACAAAGGCAATGTAAAAAAATAAACATAAAAAAAAAAGTTTATTTTAGTCATTTTTTAAGAAAGTTATGTCCCAAAAACTTAACGAGTAATAAAACTTACAGAATTTACCAGGAATGCTATTTTGAGGGGTAAAACGTATCACAAAATTGGGGAAAACAATTTTTTAAACTATCCTGTTTGGCCTGTCACGCTCCATGTATATGACACATCATTATTTAATTATGCATTACGAATTTTTAACTATAATTTTTAAAAAGAAATCATTATCTCCGTACTCATTTTTGTTTCGTACAAACTTGTTTCGTAGTTAAATAGTAACTGAATGCTAATAATTACCATCCGTTAATAACCGTATAATTACAATCCGTTAAACACAATATCGTCAATTATTACCACTCAATTCTCCTTTAAAATCTACGTTCGTAAATTATACAACATTATTTAACTCCACAGTTAGAGATAAGCTTCGACTGACGAATACGGTTGAAAATTAAAGCCTTTCACGATCTAGTCAATGCTGAGATAAATAGATTTCAGAACGGTTTCAATGTATTATCAGAGAGCTAAATAGTATTGGATGGAGTAGTTTGTAGCATTGCGTTCGACTGTTAAATCTGTTTCGAATGCAGAGTGATAAACGTGATTGATATGGGCTCTAATTTGTTTGTATGCTAATTTTTAAATTGTCCTTTTCTATATTATAAAAATTTCTGTTTCTGCCCGCGTTGCTGTGGGAAGGGGGAAGGGAAGTGGGCCTCCGGCGTTCTCACTGACCGAACGGAACGCAACAATGCAAGCACTGTTACTTCACGTCGGTTTTCTGTGAAAGGGTGGTACTACCCCTAGTGGGCCGACCCATTCATGCTGAAACCAGTAATAGCTTCAGCGTGGCTCTACCACCTATTAATCGAA
Source organism: Antheraea pernyi (assembly GCA_015888305.1). NCBI lineage: Eukaryota > Metazoa > Arthropoda > Insecta > Lepidoptera > Saturniidae > Antheraea > Antheraea pernyi. Next base: position 1,239,060 of record MU158742.1, on the reverse strand, counting down.
ACATAAATTATCCTATCTCTCAAGTTGGACCAAATTAACAAAAATGCCAACTTTCATGAAGATCGGTTGAGTAGTGTAGATAGTGACCTTATAATTTGTCTTCCCGTAAGATTTTAAGCAAAGACGAAAGTATAGATAACTAGCAGACCCGTGCCCACTTCGTTGGACGGTAAACATTTTTACTTGTGATGAATGATTATGCTATGATTTATTTCCCGACTGCCAAAAGAAAATAACTTATTATGAAAAATATTAAGAAAAAAAGTAGATAACCAATAAACATCACTTAACGATTAATTTTTTTTTTAAATATAGATAAATACTTTTTGTGAATTATATGCTGTTGTTGACTTTTTGTTTTTACGCATTATCAAGCTCTACAATTTTTTTCTAGAATTCAATCATATATCTCTGAGCGTTAACGCCTTAAGGCAGCGTTCGTAAAAAACGTTTTCGTTCTACAGTTTTTTTCTCCGATTTTGTAAATCCGACTGCCGCAAATAATCTTTAGCCTATAACCTTCTTCGATAAACCAGCTATATAACACTGAAAGATTTTTTTTTATTGGACCAGTAGTTCCTGAGGTAATGCCCTACCTACAATGTTACAAAATCAAAAACTCACAAACTTTACCTCTTTATAATATCTTATATATGAATACTGGAAGCCTAAACTTTGTATCCGTTTTTTACGGAATTGGGCGAACGGATGAACGTGAAATTAGGCATAGTTAAAGTTTATATGGAGGAGAAGTGCAGAAAGCTATTTATTTTATATAAAATGCATTAGAAGTACATTAAATTAATTAAAATATGCATTACTCACACTACTGCTTCAATTTTACACAACACATACACACATGTAAATAAAAAAAAAACATTTTGACATCTGTCAATAAAGGACTTCAAAAAAGGTTGTGAAGGAGGTTACTATGCTCGATTGTATGTATTATTTTACTCTTACGTTCCAATTACCCTTTTTCATTCTACATTCAACAATGATATTAACCCTAATAAAAGTCAAACTTAAAAGAATCAAAGAACTATGGTCGAATGTCGACCACTAGGCGCCCACTAGTTAGTAGAGATGTATAAAGCTTTAAAATGAGAAAGATGTAATAAAGCTGGAGTTATGGAGGTAAAAAAGTGTTGAGTATGAAGATAGGAGTGAAGGAAGACCGAAGTAGGTATGAATGTATTACGTGAACAGTGATATATAGAAGAAAGAAGGGAAATATACATATAGATTCATTAGTAATACAGAACAACAGCAACCCCATGTCAGCTATATACTGCAATACAACTGAGTGATACAAGAGCACTTATTTCAAACGGAGACCATAATGTACGGACATGTAATCGGTGGCTTAACCAAAAATATTAGACTGAATTACTACTGTATGAGACATATAAGACGACCACAAATTTATTATTACTGCAATGTTATTTGCAATGAGTGGAGACATATTTGAATGACCCTCTGAAAGCGGTAGTTCTATGAAAAGGTATCGACAATGGATTAGTCATCGTACGGATGCATGAGAAATATATGAGGTTATCTTGTCTCCACACTACCTACATAGCTTATCATAGAGAAATTTGAGGTCGTGTTGAAAACCAAAATAAAAATTCTTTATTCAATTTAGGCCCTGAGAAGGCACTTATGAACGTCAAAGCTACCACCGGTGCGGAAAACAACCCAGTTGTCAAGAAGAACCGGTAGAAAACTCGATCTGGTTTATTTTTTCATTATCCATAACATAACATATTTTTATAGACACACTAACGGTCCCGGCAGACGTTTTCCCAACCTGATAATAAAAAAACCCTTAACAAATTATATACCAGAACCTTCCTCATGAATCACCTTAACTACTGATGAAAACAGTATGAAAATCTGTTCAGTACTTTTTGAGTTTATCGCGAATAGACAGACAGACGCGATAGAGGACTTAGTTTTGTAATATGTAATCATTCGGTTACTTTCGTTTTTAGTGGATGCACAGAAAAAGGCGTCATTTCCAGACGTCACCATCGTTTCATATATTGATTTGGCTGTAAAATAGCATTTATGTATTAAGACATGGTATTTGAACTTACTATCTAGAAAATCGGTAATGTTCTTTGGGACTTTGTTATAAAATGTAACACTATAGAAAAGACGTGGCTACAGGAATTACTGTTAATAGAGCAGCTTAAGTGAATCAGGGAAAAGTATGTGCATTTAGTTGTACATGATTAATTCAATTCTTTATAATCATTTCGTGTAGTTCGAAGGACCAGCTTACTTAGGAGATACGAGAAGAAAAATTGCGAGAGAAAACGCCGACTCAAGGCACTTAGATAAGCTGAATTATAAATGATTTCTACCCTGATTTCCGATTGAATGCCCCTCGGGCGGTGCGTTGTACCCGAATAATCCTGGACACGATTCTCGTACTTTTCGCGGACTTCTTTGTTTTTGTAATCACTGTGAGATTGTTTTAAGCCTCTTTTTTGTAACTCTAAGGAGATAATACGTATTATATATCTGTTTGTATTGTTGTTGTTAAATCTGTAAATTCCATGCTTCGAGTAATTGCAAAGTCATGCGCTATATCAATACGACTACTTTATTTCAAATAGCAATAAACCTACAATGCAACTACGGAATTGATTTTCTTAATGTATAATATTAAGTAAACTCAGTGAATTTCATAATTTCATTTTGTAACCCTAACTGTTTGCTCATTGTCAGACTAAGCATGCAGTCTACACTTCTAATTACGATGACACTTACTGTTACAACGTTGTACGTGTCTTATTTTAATAATGATCAGTGTACATCGTGTTGGTGTTCAATAAATAAATGCTGTATTTCCTATATATAGTATATATTTTTTACGGTGGTAGAGCCACGCTAAGACTATTACTGGTTTCGGCATGAATGGGTCGGCTCGCCCGGGATAGTACCACCCTCTCATAGAAAACCGACGTGAAGTAAAACAGTACTTGCATTGTTGCGTTTCGTTTGGTCAGTGAGGGCGCCGGACGCCCACCTACCCTCCCCTCTCCTCCTCTCCCTCTCCCTTCCCTAATCCCTTCCCCCAAAGTGTGGCAACGCACTTGCGACTCCTCTGGTGTTGTTGGTGTCCATGAATGGTGGTGATCACTTAACAGCAGGTGACCCAACTGTTCGTTTACCACTTATGACATAAAAAAAAAAATGTCGTGTGATAATATCATAGAATATTTTTTAAGTAACCAATTTTCCTCGCAATGTTAACTTAAAGTCATTCGCGATAATTAACTTCACAAATAGGTTATTTAATTAGTAAAATTATGAAAACTTTTTAAATATTTTCTGTAGGTGGTAGAGCCACGCTGAGACTATTACTGGTTTCGGCATGAATGGGTCAGCTCGCCCGGGGTAGTACCACCTCACAGAAAACCGACGTGAAGTAACAGTGCTTGTATTGTTGCGTTTCGTTCGGTCAGTGAAAGCGCCGGAGACCCACCTCCCTCCCCTTCCACTTTCCCCTTCCCTTCCTCCCCCACTAACACAGGCTGGCAATGCACTTGCGACTCCCCTGGTGTTACAACTGTCTATGGACGGTGGTGATCACTTACATCAGGTGTTTCACCTGTTCGTGTGCCTCCTATGGTATAAAAAAAAATTTAGTGATTGAACACAAACGTAACTGTTGTTAGGTGATGATGGTCCAATTTGGTAAACACGCTAAACCTAGTGGCTCTCACTTACAACCGCTTAATCAAACTGATTGGTGCTTTTGTTTTCAACTTTAGACTTAGAAGAAGCCGATTGAGCTGTAGGTCATCATTTCATCAAGATATTTTCTAGGTTAATCGACAAGGTGTCTCAATACGCTAACACTCGCCATTATCTCTCATCTCGCATATTGGTAATATAAGTAAAGGACGATCTCTCAGTAATTCCACGTTATCAAAACTAAATAAAATATATAAAGACTTCGAAAAACATAAGTTTATACACTTATTTTGCGAAAGTCTTTTAAATCCTTGGTTTGGACCCTAAGGGTATTCATCATTCATTATTCATTAGTTCAGAGAATCGCACTACTTGGAAAACATGGCTGGAAACTCGACCGTATCGTAAAGCCTTAGTTAGATATCTACAATTTAATACGTTGAAGTTAGTTTTGGAAACTTTGGAAATTACAATTTGTAAAATTATAAATCGGTAACAAATATTAATTTATTGCTAATACTAACTCTTTATGGCATAGGATCAAAGGATATAAAATAAGAGATAAAAGTCATAATAAAAATTGATATTTTTGAACTTTAAATTTCAGTATATTCAGTAAATTCTCTATTCGCATTTGTCTTGTTTTGCTAAGAAGACTGTTTCGATTAACGTATCTCCTTTTTATCACGCTTTTATTAGCTTCACCTGTATGTATGTATGTAACCGACCCCTTTGAGCTCGATTTTGTCCTACTTTGAACGATCAGATTTCATTCAAACTTTGCACACCTGTCAAAGGTCGATGACAAAGCAATAATCCGAAAAAAAAGTTAAAAAAAAAAATAACTAAAAAATTAAAAATAAATAATAGTTTAAAAAATAAAAAATCCAACTAAAAAACAGAAAATAAAATTTGGATAATTTGGATTAAGAATAGTGTAAATTAGAAATAAATGTATATTTTTGTAAAAAGTGACAAAAAAATGATAAAAATACTGATCTGGATTAACATGTCATTAACATGTGCACTGTTAATTTCAGCACCTCCAGATATCAGTATTTTTGACATTTTAGTTTTTTTTTTAAACTATTATTTATTTATAATACGCTAACCTTCAAGCAAAGTCACACCTCATTGTAAATGTTATCGACTTGAAGATTATTACCAGGTTTTCTTTTTTTTGTTTATCTCAGATTGAAATATGAATATTATTTTTTTATAATTTATAGACTTTACCGCTTGACCACAATCTCATCCGATATTAAATGACGATGTAGTGTAAAAGGGCGGACACGTGGGCTTACCTAGGGGTATAGCTGTCGGAATACACCAACAGGTGCTTGACGAGAAATTTACAACATGAGGGTGGTTATTAGCTAGGTGGACTTAGAAAAATCCCGACTAAGTTGCAAGGATTCAAGCATACGTACATCAACGTTATGTCCGAACAAACTATCAACTAAGCCACCATCGCTTCAAATGTTCAATATGTCCCTTTAAATAACCCTAATGTATCTGATTGGATATTTAATGCCCCGAACTTTATACTAGGACGCTATCCCACCTCCCGTCCATAGTCCCATTTCTCCACTCAACATTCTTAAGACCGACTCACAGACAGCACACTGATTAATACGATTTAAAAACTTAACATTTTGCACAGAAATTCATTTTGCATCTTAGGAGAGCAACAAAAAAAAATACACTCTCTACGATTAAATAGATAAATAAAGGGTCAAAACAGTATGAGCCCTAAGATATAACCAATAGAAATCCAAGCGAACGCACGATTGGTGTATAGATAAAATTTATTTAGTATTCAGTTTTCAACAAAATTACCGAGAAATTAGAAAACTCTATATACCTTAGAAGAATAAGGACGTAACTTGGAGTTTGTGTATTCAGACTTACGTCTTTGCGCTTTTAAGCTACGGAATTAGCATTCATCAGGCAATATCCCATTCCACAGTTAGCAAGCCGCGAACATCCACAACGGAATGGAAATCAATTTTCTCCTTTGATTAACGATTCACATTGTCTTCGCATCTGTGGCTTTTATTGATTGTATTTAGAAAAAGAAGCAAGAAAAAGTTTTTATTGTAGGACTACATAACGCTTACCAGGTTAATAAAGAAAACATATGTGTAGTTATTTGAAAATGTCCAACAATAACCCTATTCAGCTACATATGTCAGTACAACTGAGTGATACTACAGCGATGATTTTCAATGTGGGTCATACCAACGGACGGACGTATAGTTGGTGGCTTAATAAAAATATTACAGAACTCCTAAAATATAAGCAATAAATAATCAAAACATTAAATTAAATGTAGGACAATGCAATAACCTAATATACACATGAGCTACAAGTGAAACAAAAATACTATAAAAGCAGAATCATGTAAAAATTGAAAAAAGTTACAATTGAGCCTGTCGAAATGCCTCTCACTGTCTTGGCTGTCACTGTCACTGCAGCAACCATAAGTCTGTGCAATACAAACATAGATAGAGCTAAGTTTAATGTACGCCTACTGATGGTACGCCTTAATGGTGGTAGAGCCACGCTGAAACTATTATTGGTTTTAGCATGAATGGGTCGGCTCGCCCGGGGTAGTACCACCCTCTCATTAGAAAACTGACGTGAAGTAACAGTGCTTGCATTGTTGCGTTTCGTTCGGTCAGTGAGAGCGCCGGAGACTCATCTCCCCTCCCCTCTCCTCTCTCCTCTCCCTTTCCCTCCCCTAACCCTTCCCTCCGAAAGATGGCAACGCACTTGCGACTCCTCTGGGGTTGTTAGTGTGTATGGATGGTGGTGATCACTTAACAGCAGGTGACCCACCTATTCGTTTGCCACCTATAACATAAAAAAAAAAAAATACTGAACGACTAATGAAATGCACACGAATATTATTGTTGATTTTCAGCTTGCAACAAATATTTGTTTTTTTTTATTACGCCATGCCTCTTCGTAATGAAAGGTCTAGGGCAGTCCTTTCTAACACCTAATTCGGAAATCTGATACCAGTTTTCATAAGAATATAGTAACTGAGAGCTTGTCTTTAATATGAAGAACGAATCATCATAAAACGATAAATCGACCTAACTACGTCTCATGAACAATGCATGTACGCAGCCGGTCCTCATAAACGAGATCGTGAGAAACGCGGTAAGACCTCACCCTCGTTTTTCATTCACGTTATTACGTACGTCTTAAATTTCCATACGATTTCAATATAACCTTCGGCTTTTCATTTATTTTTTTTTGTCTTCAATGCCTTCTTTTTTACTCATCTACGAATATATTTCATGGATATTTATCTTCTATATCTATACATATAATAAAAATGTAAATCTAAAGTGTCTGTACTTTTTAGATTTGTTATGATGTTAAAAAAAATTGTTGCAGTTGTCTTGGAATAAGTAATAAATATAATAAATACCGTTCAATCATTTTTACAAATGTCTGCCTATCTCTCTGTCTATTTGTATGAACACGCGGCACTGCTAAAGTATTTCGTTTATGATAAAACCTCGACCTTAAATCATATAGCATATCCTCGAGTAACATTTACTCTTAATTTCATTAGAATCGGTTCACTTAATCAAAAGTTATTGTAATGTTAGTACACGACTTGAGTACGAGATAAAGTAGAGTAAATAGATTGAATACGTTCAGATGGTTTTAATCACTGTTTTTACATTAGGCTCCACACGGACGGAGACGCGGTATTGCTATAACTGTATGTACATCTTTTAACTCTAATGGGAATTAAACTCTAGACAACATTGACCATCTCATATATCATTATATGGGAGTTCTTATGCATTCACCTTATAGTCCGGAATTGGCACCAAGTGATTAGTATCTGTTCCTGTCAATGGCCAATAACGCTGCTTCTCAAAATACGCTTCAAGAGAGGCTTGTCAAAATCGACTGTGTCAATTTTTGCCCAGTAGAGAAGGCCTCTACGGGAGACGAATGATATTGCCTTTAAGATAGCAAAAAGTTATCGATGAAAACTATGATAATTAAACTGCTTAATTTCATGCAAAAATAATGGATATTTCTATTTGCTTCATATTATATTAGAAAATACATTGGTATGTTACGAAAGTTTAACGATTCAGGAAGGAATTAGAATACGCAATACAGTACCCGGTATTTGATTTGACACATCGCAGAAAAGAGTGAGATGTCTGGCTAAGATCGGCTTGCTTTGATTTAGAAAGCGTTCTCTCTATCGCGCAGCGCAATAGCTGCGATTGACAAACATAGTGTTACACGGAAACAAACTTAGCCGATTATCTCCGTCTACTCCCAGACATGCCAAATCAAAAGCCGGGTACTGTACATATTTTACAAGGAATGTTTAAAGCTTGAAAACAATGCTATGAAAATATTATAAAAATTAGAGTTTCCTTCAAACTGACACAAATATTAACTGGACATGGTTACTGTAAGCAGTTCCTTAATTGTTTTAAAACTATTGACGATGACACCTTACGATAGCACATAATGTAAATCTTTGAACATCTGTTTCAATAATGCCTCAGATTTTGTACGAAAAGACTAGGGTATATCATGCATTTTAACAATCTTCGTATATGTCACTTCGATCTTTTAGACTTTATGGTGAAAAAATCTGCTGTCAAATTTTTTTTGTAAAGCAATATATATGATCGTTAATCTCAAGACATTTAAAAGTGACTCGTGTCAGATGGCCAGCGTCTCTCTCTCGTATTATATTGTTTTGCTAATTCCGAATATGTAGGTTGTTATATATCCTATAGCCTCTACTATTACGACGTGTTAATTTAAAAGACGCTGACATACCATATCAATTGGCAATAAGCACATGTTTAGTCTAGACGCATCTACGATATATTTTTATTCAGTCACCTGATGTTTACAGTTTAAAAGATTATATATAAGACCACAATACCATTTTGTAACGATTGTTAAGTAAATCTTCTTAAGGATACATTGTATTTAATTCCCGCGATGTTTAACTATATATCTGTGCGAAAACCACGGATTTAAAAAATAAATAATTGTCTGTAAATTCGGTTTATGCACGATCATTTTACGTGATAACGACTTGGACGCATCGAACAATGGAGTGGAAGAGAGATAGATGCGTCCAAAACCGAACGCTTGGGCCGATCGCGCTTCTATCGCTTGTTCCGCGCTTTCGCTTGTACGCTCGGCTCAGGCGGAAGGTGACATCATGCTTTTTCTTTCGTGCAGCCGGCATTAATCGATTTATAAGACAATATCACGTTCAAAGATATCTTTATAGCCATAAAAGTCAATGCGAAAATTCTATAATCTGTTAAGAGTCAGAATAGAACTAGAACACTTTTGAAGAATTAGATGTATTAAAAAATTTGATGTAAAAATTTTAGAAAAGCTACCAAAGGAGTGTTCTCAGGCTCTGAGGTTAGTAAAACCTTTGCACTATGGTAGAATATTTTCCAAATATTCCCTGGCTATCTGCCACGCTTGTATTAATATTAGGATATTTATCATTCGCCAACCTTTTACTATACTATCAACTGGTCTACATGACATAGTTTTCGTTGAAATTGTTTGTTTTTTTACATGGAAAATGCGTTTTTTTATGGCACGGTAGCTAATTATTTTCGTAAACGTAAGGTATGTATGTATTTGTGTGTTGTGTAAGTATGTATCTGTCTGGGTCTAGTAGTATACAAAATGAGTAAATGTATAGTCAAGTATTTATAGTACGGGACTTCGTACAATATATCGTTTATGAGCATTCTCATCTTCTCTTTATATATAAACTAGTGGACCTGGCAGATGCTGTCCCGTCCTGACTATAAAAAAAAACCTTGACAAAATGTATACTAAAACCTTCCTCAAGAGTTACTGTATCCACTGGTGAACATGGTGAAAAACCGCATGAAAATCCGTTCAGTAGTTTTTGAGTTTATCGCGAACAGACAGATAGACGCGGTGGGGACTTTGTTTTATACTATGTAATAATAATGATAATGATTTCTTCTGTACGTGTGTATGTCACTGAACTCCTCCTAAACGGCTGGACCGATTTTGATGAAATTTTGTGTGCGTTTTCCAGTGGATCCGAGAATGGTGTAGAATTGGACCCAGTAGGTGGCGCTGCGTTTGACTTTTAAGATTTTTTTATTATCAAGGCAGGACAAAGTCCGCCGGGCCCGCTAGTATATATAATTTAATACGTATAAGCAAAAAAAAAGACACTTCCTACGCGTGTAAATACTAATATTTTATGGTTTTCTTATACCTAACACTTACAGGCGTTTTACTAAATTTAGGATATCTATGTCAAAATTTACCTTCTTCTTCTTCTTCTTACCCTTATCCCACATAAGTAGGGTCGGTACAACAGGTTTCTCATGTTGTGGTATATGATTTGGCTTAATTTTTACGATCGGCCGCCTGCCTGACATCAACCCTCCTTGGGATTATTTTGTTGTACCACTGTATGTATGATTACGAATAGTTACGAAGTCTGATGGGCTCTTTTAACCTCAAAATTGTTCGTTCCCGTTAAAAACGATGTTCTTCCAGATTATGGTTTGCATGCTATATTGCCAGTTTTTTTTTTAGGATTCGTGGTTTCAGCTTCTTCACAGTAATAATATAATATTAGATATAATAAACCATTATAAAAATACAAAGTATGAAAACTATAATAGAAAAATAGATTCAAATAAAATTACATGTCAATGTCATAGTCAAAATGTCAAAATTTACCATCACTACGTAATTTATATGAAAATGAAAAGCTTCATTTGCGACAGTAAAAGTGATTCGCTGATTAACTCTTACAACTAATTTAGAGTGACGATGACTTAGTTGATTATGTTTGGACACCGTAGACGTAAGTTCGAATCCTAGCAACTGAGTTGGGGCTTTCGATGAAGGAAATCATCGTCATGACACCATAGCATGGTAAGGCTTTTCCTAAGTCCGCCTGGCTCACTACCACCTTCAATCGTCAAGCACCTGCCTGTGTGTTTCGACAGCTGCACTTAAGAGTCAGCCCCCTTTAGGTTCAACGTATTTATCACCTTAGACCACTTCGTCATTTAACATCAGATGAGATATAAAAACAGTCATTTCATTTAATTTATTTACAAATGTGGATAATGCAACAACCAAAAGTCCGATAATCGAAATCTATAGTCAAAATTGGTGTTAAAATTTACAGACTTTAGCAAGGAGGATAAGATATAATTGAGCAGTAATTCATGAAGAAATAGTATAAGAATGGTCATTTTAGATATAATTTATGTGTATTATCAACCATGCTGGAATTCTTGAATCAAAAGCCGAATAATCTATGCATAGATATTTGTAAGCACCTCGCTTTCTAACGCAAATAAGTTGATGGTTAAGCCAGCACATACCCCCTTTTAACATTTCCATTCCATAAGCGGAATGCTGGAGGCACTCTTGTCTTTTAATCTTTCTTAAGAGAGGGGTGGCAAAACGTGATTCTTCAGATATCGCATAAAGTGGGTAAGCCCATACTAGTCGTAATTTATTTTCAGTGCTACGCTAATGCGTGATCTTGCAAAAGCAGCACAGTCCGGTAATCCAATGACCTTCTGCTTATCTTCGACTCTATTCCAGTATGATTCGATTTTCTTGAAATGTGTCTTCAGAATGTCTCCCTTCTTCAAACCAGGATGTGAATGTATGAATGGTAAACCTGGAGAAGTAGACTGCGGGAGATAAGTTACCCCATCTTTTAATATGAGCGGTTCGATTTTATCATCTATGTTAAGTTCCTGCTCAAGGGTTCTTAAAGCTTCCGGATATCCAGGAAAACTAGTCTTCAGGGCTGTTAAGCCACCAAACTTCATTACACGAGCCCAAATTGAATCTGGTGTTAGAAATGAACGCCTAAAAGATGTATTATGTATGTGTATTATGTATCGTCCAATATTTATGTGTGAGCCCGGTTGGATTGCTTAATAAAAGTCAATATTTTAAAAGATTACGAGTTTATATTCTTCTTGCACCTTAATTGTATATTACTCACTAACTAATTAAACATAGATACGTATTAATTGTATACACGTCTGATTCCATCCACGTCTACAAACGGACTGGTGTAGAATATTATATTGGAACGGGAAAACGATAAGTAGACTTTGACTCCTGCATATACATAGCATGCACTCTATAGATATACAAGTGTGCGTCCCTACAGTCATAATATTATATATATATTAATACGTGAAGCCTAATCTTTGTATCCCTTTTTAACGGAATTGGGCGAACGGATGAACGTAAAACTTTGCACAGTTAAAGTTTATATGGAGGAGAAGTGCAGAAAGCTATTTATTTCAAATAAAATGCATTAGAAGCACATTAAATTAATTAAAATATGCATTATCTGTCATCATTGCCAAAACCTAGCTATGACGATTTCAAATTTACACAGATATCCGTTACTGATGTTAAATCGAGTATCATGGCGATTACATCGCAAGCTGTAGGCAGTGACGAGATCAGTCGTAAAATGATTATATTAATTCTAGAAGAAGTTCTTCCTATACTTTGTCATATTTTCAATTTTTCCTTGACGAGTGGCGTTTTTCCAGCTGCCTGGAAAGATGCTTATATCATACCTATTCCTAAAAAATCCAATCCTGTGCTGTTCTCAGAGTATCGTCCTGTTTCTATATTACCTTTTCTTGCTAAAGTTCTAGAACGACTTGTTTATAAGCAGTTGAACTCATTTCTTTGCAAAAATAATCTTCTTAATCCTTTTCAGTCAGGCTTTCGTCCTGGTCACAGTACTGCCACAGCATTGACACATATAACTGACGACATCCGGTCAGGTATGGAGCGCGGACAATTAACGATCCTTGCTTTGCTCGATTTTAGTAACGCGTTCAATACCGTTGACTTTGATGTTCTACTTGGTGTGCTAAACTCACTTAATGTATCTGTAATAGCTAATGACTGGTTTCGAAGTTATCTAACTGGTCGTCGACAACGTATTCGTATCGACGAAACCTTTTCTTCCTTATCAGCGACTTCTACTGGCGTGCCACAGGGTGGTGTGTTATCTCCATTACTTTTCGGAATCTTCATAAATTCTATATCCAACAATTTACTTTCTTCTTACCATTTATATGCTGATGATTTACAAATTTATTCACAGGCTTCCCTCGACAACCTGTCACAAGCTATCGATACTATTAACAGTGACCTGACACGCATTAGTGGATGGAGTAAAGCCTATGGTCTCAGAATGAATCCTAATAAAACCCAAATCATAATTATTGGCAGCCCTAGGATGACTGTAAAGATTGAGAAAATGCAACTCCCACCTATCATCTTTGAAGGTACTATCCTTCCTGTATGTGATAAAGTAAAAAACTTAGGAATTTATATTGACAAAAATTTATCTTGGGGTCCACAGCTTCATGAACTAAGTCGGAAAATTTTCGCGTCAGCCGGATGCCTAAGAAGACTCCGTAATTTTCTCCCTATTCCCACTAAAATTTCGCTTGCACAAACCCTTCTCCTTCCTATCCTCGACTATGCTGATACTTGTTATTTAGATCTTACTGAAGCTCAACTTGATAAACTGGAACGACTACAAAATTTATGTATTAGGTTCATATTTGGTTTGCGTAAGTTTGATCGCATATCAGAATTTCGAACAAAACTAAAATGGCTCCCTGTGAGGCTACGCCGGAACGCTCGCACTCTTTATCTTCTATACGGTACTCTCTTTAACCCTATCGCTCCTCTGTACTTAAAAAATCGTTTTCAGTTCCTGTGCGATAGGCATACTCGAAATTTAAGGTCATCAGATGATTTAACGTTAGAAGTCCCTGCTCATTCCACTAGTTTCAGCGCCAAGTCTTTCACAATCCAGGCTGTCCGACTATGGAATGCTCTACCGATTTCTATAAGATGGGCGCAGACGATGGGCATTTTTAGAAACTCTGTCAAAAAACACTATTTATCTATTTAAAATTCGCTTATGTGTATATATTTATCAATCTATACATCTATATATATATATCATATATTGCATTACATTATATTATATTACATTACAGTTATTATATTTTATATTATTTATAGTTATTACATTATTATATTACAGTTACGTGCCACTATCTTAGGTGGTATTACCTAGTATTTATTCCTGTACACCCAGAATACCCCTGATTCTACTCCATTGAAAAATCCATCCAAAGGTTGCCTGGAAGAAATTGCTAATAGCAATAAGGCCGCCCATTGTACCGTTAATAAAACGTGAAATGTTTTTGAAATGTATATATATGTAATAGGGGTACAATAAAGTTTAAATAAATAAATAAATAAATTATTCACACGATTGCTTCAATTTTACACAACATATACACACATGTAAATAAAAAAGACATTTTGACATCTGTCAATAAAGGACTTCAAAAAAGGTTGTGAAGGAGGTTGCTATGCTCGGCTGTATGTATTATTTTACTCTTATGTTCCAATTACCTTTTTTCATTCTACATTTAACAATGATATTAACCCTAATAAAATTCAAACTTTAAAAAATCAATGAACGATGGTCGAATGTCGACCACAGGGCGCCCACTAGTATTTATTTATTATGTTTTAGTACGAAGAGATGTTGCGACTATGACCATGTCTATTACATAGAATTATTGAAAAAGTATTCAAATCACAAACAAACCAACGGACAAAATTTAGTTACGAACGGACACGTTAATAAATGAACCAGAGTAAGGTTAATTCTAATAAGGTTTGCGTTGAATTACTGAGGTACGATATAAAGTTCCCTTCATTTATTTTCTACGACCTCATCTACATTTATATGTAAATAATTAATTAAGTAAATAAGCAGTCGACTTAATTATCTGAAATTTTAGCTACACCATGTATTACAATTGGTATCGTAAAATTCATATTCATATAAGTCATGTATCATTTATATCTTATCTTATTAGAAATCAACAAAATTATTGTATGAATGGCGCAGTAATTGTGTGCTGTCGATTGAAACTCCATATATATGATAACGTTTTATTACAAACTAGTCTTTGCTGGCGGGTTTACTCGTGTTATTATAGATTGAACATATCTCTCGGTAATAGCACTTTTTTTTGTATGCAAAATACATTGTGTATACAAAGTTCTAAGTCGATCGGTTGAGTAATTACGGCGTGAAAGCATAAGAAACAAACAAACTCACAATAGTATTTATAATATTAGTAAGGATAACTAATTATTCTGTTACTCTGAATCTTTGTATACATTCGGTCCATTAACTGTATGATTGCTAAATACTCCAAAATATAGAGCTTAATGCTAAGTGCTGAAGTTGACTTAAAAAAGTATGAAAATGTAGACAAAGTTATGATTAACTGTCACCAAAAAAAAACTAAACACCTAAGTATAAGTATTTCAGCAATTATATCACCCATTCTCTTAGTTTTTTCTATGACCATTTTTGATCTCGCCCCATGTTATGATAATATTGGCATCACTTAAAATTGATAAAATCTCTTTATGCTCTACACGTCATAGAACTATTCATCTGCTGTAGACAACGCTCTATTAAGTTATTTCCGAGGATCGGAGAAAAGTGACTTCTCAGTCTGTAAGTAATGTACTCTAGGGTCATAGGCCTCTACCCGGAGGAAGCTAAGGGCACAATCACCACGCCAGTATACGACGTACTGGCGATTTCAAACACTGAGAAATCCACGGTTTATTTTTCTCATATACAGTGGTACCACAAGAACTTTACTCAGGTGTAGGTTTCCTCACGATGTTTACCTTCACCGTCAGCCGATAGTGATACCAATTTTAATAAGTAACTGTACGCGAATTCCGAAAAATTCGTTGGTACATGCCGGACATCGCTGACAACCTAACATTCCATCGCTTACACCACTAGACCCCCAAATTATTTTGGAATCAGTCAGTTTGAAATGCTTAAATGCCGAAAAATTCTCTATGGTCACCATTGTTTTCAGATTTCAGTTTTCAGTTATAGAGCACTTTGTCTTACTTAGGTAAAAAAAATCTAGAACTAGCGCCCACAAATTATATCCCAATAGATATGCTTAAAGGCCAATCTCATTTTCAAGATTAGCTAGCTATCTATTCGACACATCCTACCTCACTATTGAGATTAGAAATTCATAAACGAACTCAAATAGTTTTAAAATCATTATTATTCTTTGAAAGTTCATTCCAAATTCACATATATTTTTTAATGTAACATCACTATTAAATAACTCGATGGATTTAATAAAAAACATTATAAATATTTATTTAATATTACATGGTGTAACTATGTACTTTTATGCAACGAAAGTTTCAAATAATGACATGATAAATTATTTGAAAGTATAATTTAATTACTGTGTATGAATTTATATAAGCATCTGAAAGTGTATCAAGATTAATAAATCTATTTACTGTTTTTATTAATATAAATTAGTATTTTAATATTAATTGATAAATTTACATATTGAAAGATTTTTAGATAATACTACTACTGTCACGAATAATAATCAGTTACTTGCAACCAAACATCTTTGTTTAATATACCGATTAATTCTTCCATAAAACTATTGAAGAAAATATGTACAAAATAACTGAATTAAAATTAAAAATACACAATGATAAAACCTTAAACCGTAAATTAATAATCATAAACCGTATAAAAAAATCAATACCTTCACACAAAATCTTGTATAATATAACGCGACATTTTCCTCTATTTGTAATGTAGTAAGTAAAAATATTTCCTTATTTACCTCGCGAGAGACAGAGATCCCAACACACGCACCGCACTGTTCACACACACACCACAAACGTTGTATATAGGAATACGTATATTACACTTTATATCACAATATTACAGTAATCATATCACTAATTACACTTTGACTAGCGTAATACGGTATTGAATGCTACAGAGCGAGATCGGCCGCCGTAGCGTGTGCTACGAGCTACGAGCGCGCTACGACTGCCGTAGACCCCGCCCCGCCGCGTCTCGCGTTTTCAGATGTACATAAAACGCCTAGAGAAATTATTAATTATTAATGTACATTAAACGTTAATAATGTAATTAAGATTATTAATAAATACTCTTATATTTTTAGCCTCTATTGTCCGTCCAGCGAACGTTTGTGATCAGACTCTTGTATATACATCTTTTTTAGGCCTTTGGAACCTAATCTTCTAGTGGATTACTATTTCCATTGTCGAGTAGGTAATGCTATTTTATCGCAAGTTTCGTGCGATCATCTCGTTAGGACAACGGAGATTTCGTGGTAAGTCAGAATCCATGATTCGTGGTTATTTCCCAACCACTTCACTTATGCACAATAACCAAACTATATTAGGTAAAACACCATCAATATTACAAAGTATAAAGCCAAATAACACAAGATTATGAATAAAATATAAAAATCACTGCATTATATTCCAAGATCCCGTCAAAAACTCGTGTTTATTGCACATAGTTCCACACAGTCTAACTTGAGAAATTGTAGAAAAACGTTAAGGGCTAAAACTCAAAAATTAAGTTGTATCTAAAATAGATATAATTGATTTACGTTCATTCACCTACTGTATTACTGAATACTGCTATTTTAAACATTGTATGTGACTGTCCTTCGAAAGTTTTATTATTTTAATATTGTAATAAACATAAACAAAATCGCGAGCGGTTCCTAGTCATTGAATAAAAAGAGAACCTAAAATATAAAAATCGAGTATTGCAATAAAATGAATGTTGATTCTTTTATTTATGTAATATATATAATTATTTTCTGATGTAAAACAAAGTCGCTTTTCGCGTCCATCCGTGTGTTCTCTTGGGCCCGTCAAACGTTGTCTCGCCCTGATTATAAAAATATCTTTGACAAATTATACACTAAAATGTTCCTCATGAATCACTCTATCCACTGGTGAAAGCCGTATGAAGAGCCGTTCAGTAGTTTTTGAGTTTATCGCGAACAGACAGACAGACAGACAGACGCGGTTTTATACTATGTAATGATATATAATTATTTTCTGATGTAAAACAAAGTTGCTTTTCGCGTCCATCCGTGTGTTCTCTTGTTTTCCTAAACTGGGACATGGATTTTGATGGTTATACTATTAGTTAAAGGATATCTTCTGAAATGTTTATATTTAGAAAAAATGGATGTATTTAAATCAATTTGTATGAATAATTTTCGTACGTTTTGATTTTTAACGCCGACTAAATCTTATGACATACTTTAATTATTTTAATAATATATTGTAATATATTACAACTACTTAATTAAATTCAACTAACTTTGAATTTACAGCATATAGAGATTTCCTTGTTGTCTTTTAAACATAATGAAATGCGAATATCAGTAAAAAATATGTGAAATATTTGATATTGTCATGTTTTCTTAATATATATTATTGCAGGAAACATGCGGAAGTTAATTATAATTCCATTCAAATCCACGCTTATAGAGGCAATTATACCTTTGGATTACGTCTATAGAGGGAACCATAGGGTTTGCAGGCACGCGACACCAAGTGTTATACCCGCTATAGTGATACGTTTAGTCGTATAACGTTGCGGAATCTGTCATATATATTCAGCAAGCAAAAGAGGATAATAAGGATCTGTCCCCAACTACATTACAAATACCATACACTTAGTAAAAACCTGTCATAGTACCTCTTTTACTTTGTTGCATTTCAGGGACTACAGCAGAGTGTCTAAAGAACTTTTTGATATATGTTACCTCATCGCCATTCAAAACTCGCACCTCCCACTGTTGATTTGTTGCTCATTCACATACCCTAAAACCAAGCAATGGCGAATATCATAAGGTTTTCTAGAAGATTAATTATGCATACCGCTAGTATGGGTTGCTTGGTACGTTATATACAGGGTTATGAAATGAGGCTTTTCAAAAAGGGATTTAAACACGGTTTTCATTGTCGGCAACACAGAAGTGATGCCCTTGGTGTTGCAATCGTCTATAGGCGACGGTACCCATTTAACATCAGGTGAGCCGTCTGTTTGTTCGCTGCCCTTTGGTATAAAAAAACGTCGTGACAGCGATTAATAAATAAATCTGTATGAATTGCAGATTTCTCGCTAGTCATTTTTATTTTCAGATCACAGTATACTCACCATCAGACACAGTGTAGACACTTTGTCATGCTATATAAAGAAATCTATATTCTATACGTTAACCCTTTAACGATTTTTATGTCGCTACGTGACTCGATCTAAATAAAATCGCGATAGCAGTACCGCCTGCTGTTCAGTCGGCGCCGAGTTATTTTTTCTTACAGCTATTAATGAATTCTTAAAACTGTCTACGATTCTTACATCTCAATAGATAGAGAATAACTCATAATTAATACACATTAGGAGAAATTATTAACAATTGGACAACAGTAACGTCGCGTACATTTACCAACTTCAATTGGTAACACTATTGGCTGACGGTGAAGGTAAATATCGAACCTGAGAAATGTTCTTGTAGTACTACTACTGTATGTGGGGAAACATGGAACTGGTGATTTCTCAGAGTTTGAATCGCCAATACGTCGTGGGCTAGCATGGTGATTATGACCATACCTTCCTTAGGGAAGAGAGCTATGGCTCAGCAGTGGCCTTACAGGCTGATGATGATGAACGCACTCGCGACTCCCATGGTGTTGCTAGTGTCTATGGACGGCAGTGATCACTTGACATCAGGTAACCCACTTGTTTGTTTGACTCCTATGATATAAAAAAAACAATGTTATTAAAACAGTGATTCTCAAAGTCGTTTCCGTGAGAATTTACCAATGTTCCGTGAATCTCAGTAGTTAGGGATTTTGTACAGATCTGTTACTACGCGCCCATAGGTGAGTTCTCGCAACTGCATTTCCGAACCAGTACCTTTAAAGTTTAGTGCTAACCATCTTAGATTGCGTCGTCTTTTAACATAAAGTGAAATCGTAGTAAACCTATAAAAGGCATGTAAAAAAAAGAAAATCATTGGATTATTTTATGTGTTAAACTAGCGGGCGCGGCAGACGTTGTCCCGTCCCTAATTATAAAAAATACTTGACAAATTATATATCGAAACGTCCTCATGAATCACTATATCCACTGGTGAAGACTACATGAAAATGCATTCAGTAGTTTTTGAGTTTATCGCGAACAAACAGACAGACAGATGCGGTAGGGGACTTTGTTTTATACTATGTAACGATAATTTTACTTTTACAAATTACATTATTAAATCTTATTTTGAACAACACTAACTTTTATTTGGTACAATTTAATGGAGATTTTAATAAAGTAAAGGGTTTTGTCATGTGTTTCTTATTCTCCAGAAATCCGGAATCCTCTGGATTAAATCATATGCAGTTGATAATAGTAAATTGTCAATACAATAACAGTAATGTTGCTCGAATCTAGAAAATTCTACATGTAATTGTTTAGCGTATAATTAAATACGACATAATAAGGAAAATATAAACACGCCTTTAGTCGATTTAACTGGTCCAGAGATAGATGTTGTATACATATTTGTATAATTAATACGTATTTACATAATAACTGTACGTATTACTACTATAGGTAAAGCCACACAGAAGCTATTACTGGTTTCAGCATGAATGGGTTGGCTCGCTCGGGGTACTTCCACCTTTTCATAGAAAACCGACGTGAAGTAACAGTGCTTACAATGTTGCGTTTCGTTTGGCCAGTGAGAGCACCGGAGACCCACCGGTCTCTCCTCATCCTTCTCACCCCCCTCCCAACCTTCCCCCAAACACAGGCTGGCAACGCACTTTCGACTCCCCCGGTGATGTTAGTGTCTATGGACGGTAGGGATTACTTAACATCAGGTGGCCCACCAGTTCGTTTGCATGACATGACATTTAAAAAAAAATCCTCATTTTATTAGCACTACATTTTTAACGAAAATAAAATATTGAACATCAAGCACTGGGCGGGTTCGGGTGGTTTTGCTAACCCTGACTGGATGATTCCATATCATATATAAATTCCATCAAGTAGCAACACGCAACAAGCAACCTCCTCACAATATTAATACACGAAACTTACTTTACAACTTAAATTATTCTATTATAATGTATTTTTGACACAGTTAGTAAATTTTACGAACAGTTGACAATTGGTAAGTAATCATACCGTATTTTTTTTCGCTAAATAGCATCGTTAGTAACAAACTCATCATCGTTAGTAACTAACTCACCATCGTTAGTAAATAAATCCTTTAAAATGTATATCAAAATCAAAGATACTTTATTCAACATAGGCAATGAGAAGACGCTTATAAAAATAAATAAATAAATAAAAATAAAAAAGCCTGTTTATTCCACTACAAAAAACAATCTTAATTAATTTTCGTGGACCCCTCTCGGGTAAAGGCCTCCTCCAGAAAAATAGCTTTTGGCCTTCCTCTACTTCTTTATCCGTGAGGTCCGTTCCACAAAGTCACAGTTTTCGTCCATCTGTTATCTGGGATACGAGCCACATGTACTGCCCACTCCTGCACATCTCCATTTTAAGTAAACGCTTATGAACGTCAAACTACCACCGGCTCGAACATACAACCCAGTCATTGAGAAGAATCTGCAAGAAACTCCATCTGATTTATATTTTCATCATACATAAATATATTTTTACATACATAGATACATTCCTTTTTTGCGGACACATAGAGAGGAGCATAATTTCCACATAATAGGTATAATATAATATAACATAATAATTTTATCCGAGAAAGAAAGATTGTACTGTCGTAATTTTGGTAGGCATTCGCTTGTGAGGATAAATAACCAACTAGCCAATAAAGTCCTACCAGAGAGGCCTCCATCTCTAGATCTCAGGACTATAACAGAAGTGATTTGCTGTAACCAATGACAAATATGTAGTTCAACGTACAGAGCGATAGCACAAAGGATTTGAACTGAAGTACTTTTAATATCCAACTGGACTAGAGTTGGGATCAAGTAGCGAAGCGACGTCAGTGCGTATCGATACAGAGTATAGAGGTAATTCAGCCTAATTCTTCGATATACCTCGATCACTCGAAATCCGTATTTCGGACCGACAAAGCAATTATTATCACCATCCCTGACTGCTTATGACATATCTATTTATGTAAATCCGATACCTCACGTCTCTTTATAATTTTTGGATAGACTAAAACTATATTTTTCATATTTAATTAATTAATTTTTTTAGTAATTACAAAAAAAAAGTTGTGTGTAGTTCAGTTTTTAACCGACTTCAAAAAAAGGAGGAGGTTATCAATTCGTCTGTATTTTTTTTTTTTTTTTATGTTTGTTACCTCATAACTTTGGACTGGGTGAACCGATTTTGATTATTCTTTTTTTATTTGAAAGGTGGTACTTCCAGTGTGGTCCCATTTCAATTTGGTACAGTTCCGACAACGGCATCCAGTGCAAAACCGTATAAGTTATAAATTTGCATTAAGTATGTACACGACAAATAGACGAATAACTCAATATCACGTTGACCGATTTCGATGATTCATTTTTTATTGGAAAGGATGTACTTCAAGGGTAGTTTGATGAGAGTTTGGTTAGGTTCTGATTATGGGATCCGAGACAAAGTAAGAAAACTTTCAAGAAACGAGCCTACTCCTTTCTTAAGGGCCGGCAACGCATCTGTGTTTCCTCTCGTGTCGCAATTGTCCATGGGCGGCCGTGATCACTTACCATCAGGTGACCCGTATGTTCGTTTGCCACCAATATTATAAAAAAAACTCTTCAATTCTTAGGAGCCTATTGTGCTTATGTTCGTTGCTGTGTTGCAACATGACGCAAGCATTGTAATTACATTACTTAAGGTGTATAATGTGTGAAGCGATGGTAGCCGAGTTGGTGGTAGAAACTATCGCGGATTACTGAAAAGGTTGCGTTCGTACCAAACGTTACTTATTGTACAACCAATTGAAACCATATCGGATACCATACCGCAAAAATGCGCATATTTTAATATACTTAAGGCGGAACGGAGTTCGCGGGCACTGCTAGTAAAATATATTTATGTACACTAAAAATGGAAAAATAAAGTAAATTTTCAAAAAAAAGTATTAACCGACTTCAATATCAATCAAAAACCCATAAGGCACTAAAAAGCGGAAAATAAATAGTTTATCAAATCAACCAAATTAAATAAAACATATGAATATGTGTGCTACCTAGAGATGTATTGGAAGTCGGTGCCAACCAAACCGAAAATCATATCATCTACAGGTACAAAGTTTAAGTCCACTCTCGCGTCTCTGTAATACAAAAATTTTGGTTGGTACCGACTTCCAGTACATCTCTAGGTAGCACACATATTCATATGTTTTATTTAATTTGGTTGATTTGATAAACTATTTATTTTCCGCTTTTTAGTGCCTTATGGGCTTTTGATTGATATTGAAGTCGGTTAATACTTTTTTTTGAAAATTTACTTTTCTGATTATTTTTTTAAGAAAATGAGATGAATATACTGTGCAGGTGGTAAACGTTAGTTCTCGGCATTATTTTGTAATATTGTAATATATATTAACAACGTTAATATTACACATCACAGCATATTTTTAAAAGAGAGCGATAGTTACTACGATCCAACAGAAAATAATGTGCTATAGATTTCAACGTTTCTCTCTCTTTCTCTCTCTTCCTCTTTAAGTACGTTTTGTTTTCTTATGTCATAGCAGGCAAATGAACAGGTGGTTCACCTGATGTAAAGTGATCACCACCGTCCATAGACACTAACAACACCAGGGGAGTCGAAAGTGCGTTGCCAGCCTGTGTTTGGGGGAGAGAGGATTGAGGAAGTGGAGGATGGGGGAGGGGGAGTAAGGGGAAAAGGAGGGGAGGTGGGTATCCGACGCTCCACTGACCGTAGTAAACGCAACAATGCAAGCACTGTTACTTCACGTCGGTTTTCTGTGAGTCGGGTAGTAGTGCCCCGGGCGACCCGACCCAATCATGCTGAAACCAGTAATAGCTTCAGCGTGACTCTACCACCTACAAAATTACCAAAGTATTTCGACGACATTAAGAATATAGTATATAGCATGGAATCTAATATCCAAGGTATGCAGAGTACGTGTATGGGCTTGTATACGACGGTAGAGGCGAACCATCGCATAAAGAGATGACAAAGTATAGGGAAACTATATAGAAATGCATTCTATCTCATTCTCTTACAGCCTAACACCTATATATACATTTATAGATAGCGAAGAAAGAAAATAACAGAGATAGTTATCTTTCGTTACGTATTTTCGTTTCATATAATCTGATTCACACAGTCCCAAAATGAATTTCACTTCATAAATATAAATTTAATTGTACAGAATCATTACTTCTTAACTTCTATGATCCTTTCCATTACTTTTGTTATCACTCCATTTCATAAAACAAAGTCCTCTGCCACGTCGGTCTGTCTGTCTGCCTGTTCATGAAGAAGGGTTAGGTATATAATTTGTCAAGGTTTTTTTTTAATTATGAGAGTGGGACAACATCTGCCGGGCCCGCTAGTATTTCATAATTACTGTTTATCCCCAACGGAAAAGTGTAATGTATGTTGTACAGACACTCTGAAAAGTCTTCTATCTACCAATAAAAATTGCATCATAATCTATTTAGCAATTTCGAAGATTAACTTCGATAAACAACACACATTTTCATTTCAGTTGTATGTAAATTTATCTTTTATTATTACAAATTACTTCTCATACATCGATTCCTAAAATACATACAATTATGCAACCTGCTGCCAATACTGCCAATTTTCCAGATCTTTCCAACGAGATAAATAATACTATTGACCCATATCGCTGTATAATAATCAAACACTATGTAATAAAGATGAATTGCACTAAATTCAAATTGTCGCGCAATTACATTCCTTACCATTTAAGTCCCGATAATACGTAATAGTCGGACGAACTTCAGTCGATCGTTTTTCGTTCCCAACGTGCTTTCAAAAAAGATGAATTGCACTAGATTCAAATTGTCGCGCAATTACATTGCTTACCATTTGAGTCCCGATAATACGTAATAGTCGGACGAATTTCAGTCGATCGTTTTTCGTTCCCAACGTGCTTTCAAACGGAGTACTACAATAATAGAAGCTATTTCCACCTCATAACAAAATGTTCGTAGGTATTTGAGAACTTATTTTCGAAACTGCAACTGCAGGTTTGGTTGTCTCGCTCGCACTCGCAATTCTCACGGTTCACCCACCCTTGGTGATCGGTTCAAGTCATGAACGTAATTCTGTTATTACCATTTCCTAAATTTTATATTAGTTACATATATTTAGTAGCTCCTATAAATAAGTTTTGTTTATCATTATTAGACTGTATTAAAATATTTGGTAATGTACGTATTTCTCCAATTTATTCTCCAAACAAATCGTGTCATAAGGATTTTATGTGTCATTGAGAGCTATGAAAAAATTATAACTTCTTTATTCTCACATATAATAAATAGTACAGTCTCTCTGTCGGTCAGTTCGTTTATACGCTTATAACTCGAAAACCACTAAACATATAGAGCAGACATGTTTGTGTTATAGAATGGAATATGTCTACGTGTCTTAATAGTATTTTACGACAAACGGATATCCCCAAAAATCATTAGGTTAAACAAATAATAAATTGTAATTTTATAAACAAAGCAATCAGGAATGGGAATATATGAGACGCTTTTAGGAAAGTAGCTTTACTATATTCTTACTCAGTTTTAGAAAGCAGGTAGAAGAGTACGAGTGGCGGATCTAGCAGAGCCTTAGGGCGGAGACCGTAAGAGCCTCTCACACCTACACTTCTGTCACAAATCCTAAGCATGATTTTGATTTCTTCGATCAAAACACGATGAATTAAGCATCCACTATATAAATCTGTTTTGCATTAAAAAAATAACTCTGTATTCTCTAACCAGGTTTAGCAACATTAAGAAAAGCATTTATTATATTTCGTTACAAATAGAACGAATCTCAAAGCTCAAAATAAATTAAATGGTGACAAAACGTCTAACAGTACATTCTAAATCTTTAAAAATATGTCGCCACGCACCTACGGGTGTATTCCAACAGTTGCAATACAGAACAACCTGTAGTCCAGTATGGAACCCTTGTTATCAGGTTCATATAGATAGAATAGAAAGAGTACAAACACGTTTTTTATATTACGTTTTCTATTACGACAACAGATTCCATAACAGTAGCTTAAACTCATACTCCAAACTTTATAAAATAAAACCATTACAGACTCGTAGAAAGGTGGCTGATGTAATGTTTATATACAAATTGATACACGGTTTCCTACAATCTTCAGATTTTCTTCAAAAAATACCCTTTAGTGTGCCACGAATAGGCAGTCGTTTACTTAAAACTTTTCATCTACCATTAGCAAGAACTAACGTAGGTCAACATTGCCCTTTATATCGCATGCTTTCTTTCTGTAATAGTTTACGTTTCAAATTCGATATATTTTTTTGTGTTTCTTTGGCCTCAATTAGAAAAAAAATGTATTTAAATGTTTAATATAATTTCATTTTTCTTTGTATTAATACTATGACTTTATCTTCTTATGTTATGCATGCTGTGTTCACATATAAAAGGGTTCGTGTCCATTTTTGTTCATAGAACTCAGTTTTGTGGACCTTAAATAAATAAATAAACCTCTTCTAGATTTAGTATATTATTATCTTAGTCTACTTCGTCCTTTAATATCTGGTGAGATGACATCTAAAGTCTAAAACCGGTAAATACCGTATAAAAATGTTGAGTGATTCGTCTGTTTTTATATTCAAGAACTGCGTGAATTGCGATATCATCTCTTGTAGCGTAGATTTTTTGCAATGCGGAATTCTTAAGACCGTTACCAGTAGGGAGTATTTAAAATCCACGATGAGGCTTGGGTGAGATAGGTCAATAGTGCACATACATAGGCACGCCAAAGCAACTAAATGTGAACCTTCAAAAAACTCTCGAGATCTGCAGTGCGATCGCAGCTACATGTTTCGTATCGGCTTGAACAACCAACTGAGTGGATTCATTCCCATAGCGAAAGTACTTTAAATCCTCTAGCTATGAGACATTAGAGCTATGTGTTGACAAAATTAATCTAAATCGCTTTTCGCTTGTGATATGATCTGCTACCCATAAGTTGTGCGTAACGCAAGCGCAATGAACGTCGCCCGGGACGCACGAACCGCCGATGTCTTGTTACCAAAACAGTTCTACCAACAGTTCATTAAAAAAGTTACAATCTAAAACAAAATTGTTTTTTGTTTTTGTTTGCACCTTGTAAATTTAATATTAATTTATTGTCTTTATAACACTTAACACTCTTACCGACACTGTGTTTATCCCCACCACTAATTATCACACAATAAATTTGGCTATCAGAAGTTCAAAGCCCTTCCATAAGCAGTTAACTTACATAAATAGTGTATCCACAAGTTTATTAATTTGAGAATGTAATGTAGTTAAAATGCTTAAATAATATACATTCGGCAACCGCTCAAAAGCCTGGCTTTCCAATTATTTCAATATTAAAGTTTTGGTACAATTCTACCTGCGGGTTTCGTTCCCGTTCTATGTATCGACTATTGCGACCATGCTTCACAATTTGCGGCGGACAGTTTCCTATATAGGCAATTTTTTGAAATGAGCAGAAGCAAATCCACGATAGCGTTTCACATGCTATAGTAGCGATATCCAGACACACCAACACCGGTGTCTACTATACAAACTGACGACGCAATTAATAGGTGTATCCATCGGATCGTGAACGCTCCGGTGCGAGACATTGTAGATTTTAATTTTAAAATGGCTATATAAGATGAAAATGAAGCTGATATAAAGGCAATAATCTCAGTAAAATAGCAATCTAAAATAGTTAAGTTAAATAATCACAATAGTTGCTCACAATTACAACGGTTTTTGACAAAACTAATAAAATAAACGAGAGCAGAAAAAAAACTGTAGAAAAAAAACTCATCGAATTGTTATTCTTCGTCATAATATAAACATATTATAGTACTAGTAATCCGCTCCGGTTTCGCATGAGTCCAGTGTAATAATATGGTGACATAAGTGTCTATATAATTGAGAACCATTTCATTAAATTCATAAAAAGTACCGAAGAATCTTCACAGAAACAGTTTTCGGTACGCTTAATTCTAAATCTGTGGTATCTTCTAAGATATTAATTGAAAGTAAATGCTACAAAGAGTCTCTAATTAATGTTTTTAATCAGATATAAATTAATAATATATTTATAAAATGGCACCGCATATAACTAATTATTTTGTAATAATATGTAAATGATAAAAATGGTTACTGTAAGTTATCCTTGAAAGATAAAAATGTACTATCTGAGACTTTTCTGTAGGCGTTTTTCAAGTATAGAATTCTGTAGTACATTATTTTTATATATCTCAAAACGGTTACCCAGCTTTACCAATATAAGGGCTCGAAAATCTTTCTTATGGCTTCATTAGAATACGTTGACTTTTCTATATCATATATAAATATTATATACATGTTTATATGCTTAAACCTTACATAAAAATATGTATATGATAGTAATTTTCGTATCAAAAGTTTGTGTGGTTAAAAAGAATTAAGGAAACACACAGCCTGACATGTAAATTTTTTTTTTTCTTCTTTTTTTCGAACTGTCTATGCTATTGACCTGGCAAGGTCTTTACAGCTTCACCGGACTACTAAGGCCAAGCGCTTAGGGCGCTCAGCCGATTTTGGGTTTTGGGTAACATACACAAGGGTGCACGCACACCTCGGCTTGGGCTGTTACCGAAAAAAGACGCGTCTGTCCTAGCTAAACTATACTAAGCTATTCATACATATATATATACATTTGTGAATCGTGCAATGAAAATTGCATGATTCACCAATGAATACGTGTATATCGGAAATGAAACGAACTAAACTATTCGATTCAGTTCGATTGAGGGAAAAAAAAGTAAACCCTCCCACAGTGTGTATGTATGTGCACGTGTGTGAGAGAGATAATCTCATATGTGTGTTCAAGTGATGTAGGTGAGTCACTGTATCGCGAAAATAATATCACGAGGGCTCCGCGCGGGGACGACCTAGGCTCGAGATATTACTGAGAACCGCGAAGTGTGCGGGAGCTAATAGGGATCGATTACAAAAGCGTGGGCGCAACACGCATTTTATAAGATTGAATTTAAATTTACTAACGGTGACGGCACCGAAATCTAAAAATAGACATAACAAAAATTATTATTATTGTTTGACGGTTATTTTTAGGGGAAGATAGACGTAAATACGCGATTTACTCTATCTTATTTGAGTTATTTATTTTTTAACAGCTGCGCGCGCGAGCCGTTGTAGTGTAGCCGCGATGGCTGGAAATCTATGGATTGCCGTGACGGCACCTAGTAGCGGATTACGAGAGCACTCTTCGTACGCCGAGATCTCCGAGATCTCGTGGAAAATGAGTAGTTGACCTGCGTAGTCAATACTCGATAGGGAAAAGGAGTATGCGGGGTCATCCTGTGAAGGATTAGCCGCCGGAGGTTTGGGAGTGTGCTGGGACGCGGGTTTAGGAGCCCACGGGGCCTGAGGGGCCCGGTAGGGGCGGGGGGGCGCACTAGTCGCGGGTACGGACGCTGCCGGTGCACGAGACGTGCCCGGCAGGTTCGGGAAGGCCTCTCGAGACATGAGAGGCGGAGGTCGAGGACGGGCGGGGGCAGCGGCCGTCTTAGACGGCGACGCCTGCCTGGGGTATCGAGGGCGCTTTGTGCGCGGGGCGCGGGGACATCCGCGATAATTCGCGGTATGGCCCACGCCGCGGCACAGAACACAGCTCGGAGGGTCGGAGGCGTCTTTCGTGCGAGAACACTCCCTAGTGGAGTGGTCGCCGAGGCACTTAACGCACCTGGGTTTCAGGCGACAGTTTCGTGCGGAGTGTCCGTACACCTGGCAGTTGTGACACTGCGAGGGCACAGACGTTTTGCGCGGCGGCTCGACTATGACGCCGGAGAGGCCGCAAAGGGATGTGAGATTAAAAATCGCTTTCCCCTGAGGGGGGAGGCTGGAGCATCGTTACAGTATTGTTTTTGGCCAAGAATTCACGAACAAGCAACGAAGCGAAGCAACAAATTTTGCTGCCAAGCGTTTTATACCCAAAACATACAAAAAAATTCATGGCATTAGCCAATCGATATGCCAACATAATCAGAGACTTCTCTGATTGTGATTCGGCGATTATTTATAACCATTGCTTTCACTTTTTCCACGTTTTCATCGGTTGCTGATGTGCTGGGGCGTCCGGGCCGCTGGTCATCTTCGACGTCTTCACGGCCATCTTGGAAACGCTTATACCACTCGTAAACTCTTGTTTTACTCATAACAGGCTCACCGTAGACCTTTGTTTACATTTTATACACACTTTGTTACACTTTATTTCATTTTTTACACAAAATTTCAGAATTCAA
Source organism: Antheraea pernyi (assembly GCA_015888305.1). Taxonomy (NCBI): domain Eukaryota; kingdom Metazoa; phylum Arthropoda; class Insecta; order Lepidoptera; family Saturniidae; genus Antheraea; species Antheraea pernyi. Next base: position 1,208,802 of record MU158742.1, on the reverse strand, counting down.
AATGCTTTTAACAAACGAAAATCGCCAAGCTCATAAAAACACGTCTAACCTTAGCGGCTGCTATTGATAAAAAAAGCAATGAATACAGCTGAAAATACTTTATCGTACTTCAGGGGCATGTATATCAACCTAATTAAAAAATTGCCAACTGGACTCTCCAAACCCGCGAAATTTTAAAATTCCTGTTATTTTCTGAACATATGTATATTAAATATTAATATTAAAATCTATGATACCGTTTTAGCTACCGAATTAGCAAAAAAATAAACATGTATCCACCTGTAAAAATTGCTCTAACAGTCGTGTTAAGAAGGGACAGTAAAGTTTCGAAGCAAATATTGCATTACTCTGGTTATTCTTAAAAATATGACGAGAAGCCGAACTAATGAAATAATAAACTAAGTCAATTTTGCGCCACAAATATAAATATATAGCATAAATATAAAATAGATATTTAAATACTTAAAACATATAGCAAAATCAATATATATGTGGGATGATTGAGAACACAGTGGAATCTAGAGAAATAATCTTTAATTTGTTTTTACACAGTTTACTATAAAATAGATATTTAAATACTTAAAACATATAGCAAAATCAATATATATGTGGGATGATTGAGAACACAGTGGAATCTAGAGAAATAATCTTTAATTTGTTTTTACACAGTTTACAAGTTATAGTCTTATTTATAATCTTTCTTCACCCCTGACATGTCAAAAAACACAAGTCATTACACTTAGATTTTTGAAATAAAATACAATACAAACGGATACGAGTCATTTGAGCCATCCTTCATTGTACAGATCAAACGTAGACACAAATATTTAAAATATTCATTTAAATATGTTTTTATTGTTTATTCATTCTCACACATATATATATATATATATATATATATTGAGAATTTAAACTATACGTGTGTGTGTGTGTATATAAAAGAGAGCTCTTTTTAATATTTTTGATACCTGCCTGAAGTCGCGAGGGCGTTTTGAGCGCGGGGCGCGGGGACATCCGCGATAGTTCGCGGTATGGCCCACGCCGCGGCACAGAACACAGCTCGGAGGATCGGAGGAGTCTTTCTTGCGAGGACACTCCTTAGTGGAGTGGTCGCCGAGGCACTTAACGCACCTGGGTTTCAGGCGACAGTTTCGTGCGGAGTGTCCGTACACCTGGCAGTTGTGACACTGCGAGGGCACAGACGTTTTGCGCGGCGGCTCGACTATGACGCCGGAGAGGCCGCAAAGGGATGTGAGATTAAAAATCGCTTTCCCCTGAGGGGGGAGGCTGGAGCATCGTTACAGTATTGTTTTTGGCCAAGAATTCACGAACAAGCAACGAAGCGAAGCAACAAATTTTGCTGCCAAGCGTTTTATACCCAAAACATACAAAAAAATTCATGGCATTAGCCAATCGATATGCCAACATAATCAGAGACTTCTCTGATTGTGATTCGGCGATTATTTATAACCATTGCTTTCACTTTTTCCACGTTTTCATCGGTTGCTGATGTGCTGGGGCGTCCGGGCCGCTGGTCATCTTCGACGTCTTCACGGCCATCTTGGAAACGCTTATACCACTCGTAAACTCTTGTTTTACTCATAACAGGCTCACCGTAGACCTTTGTTTACATTTTATACACACTTTGTTACACTTTATTTCATTTTTTACACAAAATTTCAGAATTCAAAATGCTTTTAACAAACGAAAATCGCCAAGCTCATAAAAACACGTCTAACCTTAGCGGCTGCTATTGATAAAAAAAGCAATGAATACAGCTGAAAATACTTTATCGTACTTCAGGGGCATGTATATCAACCTAATTAAAAAATTGCCAACTGGACTCTCCAAACCCGCGAAATTTTAAAATTCCTGTTATTTTCTGAACATATGTATATTAAATATTAATATTAAAATCTATGATACCGTTTTAGCTACCGAATTAGCAAAAAAATAAACATGTATCCACCTGTAAAAATTGCTCTAACAGTCGTGTTAAGAAGGGACAGTAAAGTTTCGAAGCAAATATTGCATTACTCTGGTTATTCTTAAAAATATGACGAGAAGCCGAACTAATGAAATAATAAACTAAGTCAATTTTGCGCCACAAATATAAATATATAGCATAAATATAAAATAGATATTTAAATACTTAAAACATATAGCAAAATCAATATATATGTGGGATGATTGAGAACACAGTGGAATCTAGAGAAATAATCTTTAATTTGTTTTTACACAGTTTACAAGTTATAGTCTTATTTATAATCTTTCTTCACCCCTGACATGTCAAAAAACACAAGTCATTACACTTAGATTTTTGAAATAAAATACAATACAAACGGATACGAGTCATTTGAGCCATCCTTCATTGTACAGATCAAACGTAGACACAAATATTTAAAATATTCATTTAAATATGTTTTTATTGTTACCGTAGACCTTTGTTTACATTTTATACACACTTTGTTACACTTTATTTCATTTTTTACACAAAATTTCAGAATTCAAAATGCTTTTAACAAACGAAAATCGCCAAGCTCATAAAAACACGTCTAACCTTAGCGGCTGCTATTGATAAAAAAAGCAATGAATACAGCTGAAAATACTTTATCGTACTTCAGGGGCATGTATATCAACCTAATTAAAAAATTGCCAACTGGACTCTCCAAACCCGCGAAATTTTAAAATTCCTGTTATTTTCTGAACATATGTATATTAAATATTAATATTAAAATCTATGATACCGTTTTAGCTACCGAATTAGCAAAAAAATAAACATGTATCCACCTGTAAAAATTGCTCTAACAGTCGTGTTAAGAAGGGACAGTAAAGTTTCGAAGCAAATATTGCATTACTCTGGTTATTCTTAAAAATATGACGAGAAGCCGAACTAATGAAATAATAAACTAAGTCAATTTTGCGCCACAAATATAAATATATAGCATAAATATAAAATAGATATTTAAATACTTAAAACATATAGCAAAATCAATATATATGTGGGATGATTGAGAACACAGTGGAATCTAGAGAAATAATCTTTAATTTGTTTTTACACAGTTTACAAGTTATAGTCTTATTTATAATCTTTCTTCACCCCTGACATGTCAAAAAACACAAGTCATTACACTTAGATTTTTGAAATAAAATACAATACAAACGGATACGAGTCATTTGAGCCATCCTTCATTGTACAGATCAAACGTAGACACAAATATTTAAAATATTCATTTAAATATGTTTTTATTGTTTATTCATTCTCACACATATATATATATATATATATATATATATAGAATTTAAACTATACGTGTGTGTGTGTGTATATAAAATATATATATATATTGTAAACATTCTGTGTTATTGCGTAAACAAATATTTAATTGAACTCAAATACTAATAGATTTAATATATAAGTGAACAAATATCTAATACTTTTATAATTGTTAATTCATTTAAAAGAAAAAACAGATAAAAAAGTACACATTGCAAATAATACGTAAACAACTCAGAATAAAATTTCTGAATATTTGGTAATAATAAAACAATTTTAAATATATTATTCATCTTTGAGTTACCTAAAAATATAATTAAACGTTAAAGCAAAATTTATATAGTGAGTTTAATTACATAGACGAACTGAAAGTAAGCCAGATAAATGTGATTAAATAATTAATTGTGTTCTAACAACTCAAATAACCTTAGTAAATCGGGACTATTCCACAAAATTTTATAAAATGTTTGTCACCTTAGCGCCCACGCATAGAGATTAAAGTTTTATTCTGATCCAAAACTATTCTATTAAGCTCTCTCTTACCTTTGTATGTGATTTTCTACTGTTTAAATGTTTTATTGCCCATGAATTCAGTACAACAAATTGGACGTAGGAGTTCCGTTAACTTTTATTGTAACAATTTTGACGTATGAGATGTGTCTCAAACATATATATTATCTGTGTGTTCTGACAGTGACAGCTACACTAATCCACTCCCTCTAGGCTTAGAGTGTATCTATACTAATATTATAAAACTGGAGGGTTTGTTTCTTTGTTTGGTTGTTTGAACGCTTTAATCTCAGGAACTAAGTACTGGTCGGATTTGAAAAATTATTTCAGTTTTAGATAGCTCATTTCTCGAGGAAGGCTAGGCTATATCATTACGCTAAGACCAATAGGAGCGGAGCACCAATAAAGAATGTTTCAGAATCGTTTTTTTTTTCTTTTAAGAACGTCCGTTGCATTTTAGCGTTAGCCCAAAGCGTTAGCGTTAGCGTTTCCACACCGACAGAGTCGCGGGCAAAAACTAGTATGCTTATAAAGTATATATAGATTATAAAAGAAAATCCTCTGCCACGTCGGTCAGTCTGTGTGTCTGTTCGCGATAAACTCAAAAACTACTAAACAGATTGTTATGCGTTTTTCACCAGTAGATAAAGTGACTCATGAGGAAGATTTAGGTAATGTGTCAAGGTTTTTTATTATCAAGGCGGTATAACGTCCGCCGGGCCCTCTAGTAAAGTATAAAACAATGACATTTTATACTGATTTATATATATTTGTTAAGAAGAACTCCATCAAACAGCTGTTGGTAACATGTTTACACTGATTAATCAAAAACAAACAAGATTAACTCGAAAATAAACTAACTTCGCAAAACACAAGCGGCCGCTAATGAGACACTGACAATGAAGTAATTCATTACCGTAATTTCGTTTGAAGTCAAAGAAACATAATAAACGAGACAATTAAAAAACAGAGCTTTTCATTCGAAAGTTTGCAGTCTCTTGGTCTATTTCAAACTATTCCCAGTTGTATATTGAGTCATTTGGTTCGATTTATGAGTAATAATTAATAAGCCACTCTGTGTATTGGATCAATTATTTGCCATTACATTCCAATTTGTTTGATTAAGTGGTGTTCTTAAATATTCATAGAAGCAATTCAATATAATTACATGTTCTGTGTAATAATATATTTTACAAACGTAAAATATTTGTTATATATTTCAAATATTTGTATTGTCAAATGGAAATAAGGAGAGACAATATAATTAAGTACATCTTCAATCAATTTTTTTGAAGTGAAAATTCATTCTTCTTCGGTAACTTTGCACTCGTTCATGCCCTTCAAAACTATACCCTTCCAATTTGTTTTGGGCCTGCCTCTGGGTCTTGGACCAGGAAGGGATAGTTGGAGTGTTTACTTCCCTACGTAGTCTGGTGGCTTTATCTTCGCGTAACCATACCATCGCAGCCTATTTTCCTTAGTCTTATCGGCAATGTCGCGCACTCCTAGGCTACCTCGCACGTATTCGTTGCGGATTTTATCGAGTCGCGTTATGCCACACATCCACCGTAACATCTTCATTTCGGCAACTTGAATAGTATGGATGTTCTTTTTATTTGCAGCCCATGTTTCACTGCCATACATAAGGACTGGTCTTACAATGGTCTTGTAGACAAGACCTTTAAGTTGAACAGGCATTCTTCTATCGCATGTAACACCCGTCACTTCTCGCCATTTGAGCCACTTATCGGCTATCCGGTGTTGAATATTAGCTTCAATGTTCCCAGACTTATCCATTACATTTCCCAAATACCAGTACTGGTCGCATGAGGTGACCATTTGTCCATCGATGGAAATCGGAGCATTGTCGCTAGCATCTGGTGCAATAAAGGATATAAACTGGGTCTTTGTAACATTCAACATAAGGCCACTGGCTTGTAGTTAATGTGAATGTATCGTATTTTATCGAACAAAATTTTGTGACGAAAGAGAGATGACTATAGATAGATAGATGTATATATATAAGATTAATATTGGAACAAAGAATAAAACTTGTATGTGTTGCTCTGTAAACATAGAAAGTTTATTTATTGCATAATAAATTACATAAAACTATGCTAATTTACATAATTATCTACATAAATACCCACCTGTAAACATAGAAACGACATTACAAGTTTATCTTTTAAAATTTTAGTTTCTACAATTTTTCTTTAATATTTTATCAATTACTTTGACATGACATTACATTTATTTTTAATATACTAAATTTATTAGAGAGTTTGCAACTGGAAGATGATGAAACTCCATGTAATACTTAAGAAATGCATTTTCTTTACATATATATAGCTTTTAGGCTGTTAGACAATGAGATATATTGCGTTTCTATATAGTTTCCGTATAATTCGTCCTCCTCTTTACGAGATAGTTCGTCGCGGTCTGCGTCCGCACTACTCTATCGTCGTATACGGGTCCGTACTCTGCATACCATGAAGACTAGACTCCATACTGTATACTATATTCTTAATATACCGTGAATGTATACAAAGAGAGAGTGAAACATTGAGATCTATAGCACATTTTTTGTGTTGGATTATAGTCACTATCGTACACTTTTAAAAACTATTCTGTCTTGTGTGTTATTAACATTGTTAATATACATTTCAATATCACAAAATAATCCCGAAAACTAATGTTTTTGTTGTTAGTGTATTCATCTCGTTCTATTAAAAATTTATCAGAACACTAAGTTTTACTCCTACCGCGTGTGAACATAGTCTCGATTTTTTTTGTTAAGTAATTATTGACACTCACTAAAAAATTGGCGAGAAGATTTATTTCTGCTGCATTAACAGCACATAATATTCGACAACTAACAGATAGTGCCACTGGTTTTTTCACCGGTAACGATATAAAAACTCTTATTTAATATCTCAAAAGCTATTTTAGTATGTATCTGTACTAATAATATATCTCAGAAGACTTCTTTTTTTTTATTGAATATTGTTTTCTACAGGTACAAGCTATGTTATAAAAACGCTAGTTGACCCGGCCACGCATTGCGTAGCTCAGTTATGTTTGACTCTAATATTGTAGTTAGAAATATAATAAAATTGTAAATGGTACACAGCATATGAGATAAAAATTGATCCAGAAAAAGCGAGGTTTATGTAGTAAATAGATTAACAGAAAGCAACATAAAATAAACTGCAGTTGAAAAGGAAGTTCAAAATTTAAACGTGGCGCCATCTATGAAATATCTATAACAGTCGATCGTACAGTTTTCTATCAATAAACTAATTTAAAGCGACATCTGTTCGAGACTGGTGGAACTTGCAATTAGTAATAATAATCAACATTGACAATCATTTAATTTGTATTTAAAAAATATTTAAGCTGTTTATCGAAATATAAACAATCTCATCGCTCAAGTTGGATTCAATTATACATAAATGTGAACTTTCATGGAGATCGGTTGATTAGTTTAGGAGTTCGTCGTGAACAAACATTATGACACTAGATTCAAGGTTTATACATTTTATAGTTTATGTAACATACTAAGTCAGGTTATAAATTATCTAGCATCACGCTATGATCTTTAGGAGCGGAGCTTTTATGGTTATAATACATAGGTCAGAATGTACAATAAACGACAATACAAAATATTAGACAGAATAGATTACCACACCACTTATTTGCCTTTAGAGTAACATATGAAACCGCGCGAATTACATAGTTTGATAATAGAATCGCTGAAGTAAAGGCACTTTTGTTTACTCCATTTACGATACCGTAGACAAAGTGTCTAAGGTATCCTAAAAAAGGAGAATCTCGTCGAAATTTATGTCCGGCCGTTTCTTTTTCAATTTGCCCGCCGGCTGTGTATCGGTTAAAAATGCAGACGAGACGCGTTTGTTTCTCTGTAACGTATTGAATTGGCTTCTATATAAATCTGTAATGTGTTCGCTTTATAATTTTCTATTTGATTTTCTAACGGAATTTTTATCGCATAATGACTTTTATTTATTTCGTTGATAATTATACATTAATTGATATTATTAACGTTGTTGGCCTACCCAGAAATATAGTTTGCACGATAAAAAATCACAAAATACTCTTGGAAAATTCCAACAAAAGGGGCTGAAGCGATGATAGCTTAGTTGAGTCCTAGCAACCAGGTTGGAGCTCTCAATAAAATATCGTGATGAATGGCACGGTGGTAGGGCTTTTTTCTAAGTCTGTCTAGCTACCTACCACCAGCAAGTTCAAAATCCATCTCCAAGCACCTGTTAATATGTTCCGGCAGCTATACTTCAGAGCCAGCGCTCTAGATTTAGCGTTTGGGGTGTAAGGGGTGTCGCATAACATCTTAAGCTTGAGACACCCAAGTCAACCTCACCTGCACGTGATGCACCCTGCTGAGTAACGAACGAGGCAATGGCGACAGCTGGGTGATGGGTTTTAAAGCCTGACTGGGTCGCGACCACCATGCATGTAGCGAAAAAGCCCGTAATAGTGATTCATTGCGAGTACTTTAGCAGATTAGAGACTTGCTGTTAAAAATCTATCTTTTCAAGCTCGCAAGGAAATATTCGTATATAAATTTAGGTGGTTTTTAAAAATATTGAAAGATATGTGCAAGATTATATTATGTTATATTTATACTAATTGTATCATCATTATCTCATTAAAAACCTTAAAATTTTGCACACAATTCTACAGACTCACTATGTTTTTTGCTGGCTACTTGGACAATATTGTGTGCCATCTCTTTGTTTCAATATTAGGCGGCAATGCAGTAGCTTGTAAATACAACAAACATGTTTTCTACCTTACTCATAGCTTATCTACCCGGAATTTGATTTGCCATGTCGGGAAAAAGAGTGAGGACGTGCGAGTAACGTCGGCTTGATTCTCTTCTAAGCTCTCTATATCACACAGCGCGGCTATCACTGCGATAGACAAAGACAACGCTATACAAAACCGAACTGCGCGTCGCGTTTTGATATCAGCTCATGCATATTCATTAGTGAACGACTTTCGCCATGGCTCCTCGTACCGGTGAAATGATTAACACTGGTCACCTCTGGACACGGACGGAGGTTGTTCGCTCACGCAGACCGGCATGGCAGCGGCGACCGGCGACGGATAACGCATCTCTCGGTAGTCGCCATTGTTTTTGGATTGTACTGTGCTCACCATCAGGCACAGTGCAGTCACTTTGCAGTGCGAGAGTAAAAAAAAAGAAAAAAAAAGCGTGTTTACCATCGTAGTTATTATATTGGACGTTAGTTTGCCTGGAATAGATTGGTTGCTACCACGTCTCACTACAAAATACTTTTGATTTTATTTATCTGATTTTATTTTATTTATCTGAAAATCAAAAATCAATCAATTTTAATCAAACACCACTTTAGACCGCATCCTCTTTGAAAATCAGAGTAGACTGAGGTCAAACGCTAATACCTATAAAGTATTTAATTATTATTTTTTATATATAAAAATATTTTATATTATATTTTATATATACTATAGTAGTACGGCAAAATTACTGCACTGTGTCTGATGGTAAGCTCAGTACAATCCAAAAACAATGGCGACCACTGAGTGACACACTGTCCACGCCGGTCGCCGCTGTCATGCCGGCCTGCGAAAAGCTGGATATGCACAGGCTGATCCCGAAACGCGACCCGCAGAAGCGAATCACTATGACGGGCTTTTTCGCCATATACATGGTGGTTGCGACCCAGTCAGGCTGTATAACCCTACCACCTCGCTATCGCCATTGCCTCGTTCGTTATTCAGCAGGGTGCACCACGTGCAGGTGAGGTTGGCTTGGATGTCTCAAGTCTTAGATGTTATTTGACACCCCTAACACCCCGTTATTTGACACCCCTTATACCCCATAACAATAAACAACTTCTTAAAACACTGAAATTATCACAAGACACTATGTAAAAATTGCCTACTAGATAATAGCAGTAAGAATGCCAACCCTAACTAATATTAAATAATGTGAAATGAGTTTGTTAGTTTGTTACGCTTTCAAACCTTTGCTATTCAACCGATCAGTAAGGAAAAGGACATGGGGAACATCCATGGAGTACCATAAGGTATCTCCAAAAAAACTATTTTACCCGTGGGATAGGTCAAACCTACATTAAAGCGAGCGAAGATGCCAACAGAAGTTAGTAGTAGAATAGATAAAAGCGTCATCATCAAAAGCCTATAGAGCCACTGCAGAGCCATATATATGCCTCTTCCCGAAATAATGTACGGGCATAATTATGATAAATCCACAGTTATATGTTTTCCCACATAAAATTGTACTGTAAGAACATTTCTCAGGTTCAGGTTTCCACACGATGTTTCTCTTCACCGGCAGCCGTTAACGTTACCAATTTAAATAAGTAAATATACATTGGATCGACAATCACTAGTGCACCGCGACTTATAGATAATACACTCTTTGAAACACAGCATCAAATTCAGGCGAATAAAGTAATAAAACTCTCGAATCCAGTTCACGATAGTTCCTGACAGCTCGGATGCGGCCCGTCCGTCGCTGGCCAACTCCATCCGACCATCAGTTAGCCAACGTTGACAGACATATATCACGATTAACTTGATTGAACAGTATATCGGGACTTGTAATAGAAACTCATATTTAGGACGACCTATCGTAAACAGTAGGTTGTCCGTAATTTATCAAACTGGCTTTCTTGATTTGGGCATCGTTCAAGTCATTAGCTTATAATCTAAATATATTTAAGAAAAAGAAAACGAGGCAGTCCTGAGCACTGCTGACAGAAGTGAAAATTCAATACAACGGAATAACTGCGATCTGTTTTGAGTGCTTAAATTAATTATAGTGTTAATTATTTAAATTTCATAATTTGTAAATTGAAATTATTCTTATTAGTCTGGTTTACAGTTTATTAATTAATCAAACATATGATAGGCGTCACAATTTCAATACAAAATATCAATATTATATGTACACAGGCCCCTGTACTATTCGCGTCGCTATTCTGACACAAGCCGCGCATGCGCAGTACGGTCGGTCATGCTTATCATGCCGCGGAATTATAAATTCATCTCCTGCCAAAAATACGTCTCAACACGCAGAAGTTTTCACTTCAATAAAATCCCATGCCGTTTAACTGTGCCTAAATGACGGTACTCTTCCCATTCATTTAATATGGGTTTTTTCGATTTTTTTACGTGCTTGTTTTATTGTATAACGTACGAAATATTATTAATTCTCTATATTCCCTTGGGATGAAGTAATATCTATATGGGCGTTAAAAATTTCAAATGGTAAGTTCAAAATTTATTAGAAAAGAAAACGGTAGAAATGTCTTTATAATAATAATAAAGGCCAATATGTATATCAACTATCATTTGATTGATTGTATTTATTATGTATTACGTAGATTGAAATTAAAATTTATAGTTCGATATCTTGTCTACTATTTATTACCATTCACATTTTCCAATAAATAACGTAACATTAAAAACGCGATTTTAATACCCTAAATCGAATAATTTTCCGTAAATTTTAAAGGTTTCACTTGTATTCGTGGTTTTTTTAAACACACATATTTTATATGTTAATAGTAATTCAAAGCGACTATGGATCATTGTTTAGTATGTTCGGACGATACGTCAGTGGACACAGATTCCAATCCTTGTGAATTAACAGGACCTTTGGGCTTTCTTTTTCTAAGCCTACTTAATTAGCTATCACTCTCATGTTGGAAATCTGTCGCTAAGCACATGTGTTGCAACTTTAACTTATTTATACCATCTTGAATAATATTATTATTTAACATCGTTTGAGGCTGTGATCAAACACTATAATAACTATAAAGTAGGTTGTATTGTTTTTCTTTTTTTTTAGATTATTTTTGTCCATTGTTTTTCGCCGTTATCATCGACCTCTCAACGCTAGACAAATTAATTAAAATAAAAGTTTTCTGAAATAATACAATTTATTTACTAGTTTAAAAAAAACATCTAACATTTACAATATAATCAATTATGTTAGTTAAATTCAAATTATACATAACTTCGGTACAAAAAAAAGATTATGACACTGGCAGATATTTTCGCAAATATCTATATATCTGTCAAAAGAAGAAACAAAAAAGTAGTGATATAATTCGGTTTTTTCAAACTCATTTATAATCTGTCTCCCACAGATAAATTGGTATTTCGAGTAGATAATATATTTTTGTAAAACTATTATTAATAGGACTTTGATAAAAAAAAACATGTCGCTCTAGTTTTGTTTTTTTTATTTGTTTTATATCATATGATGCAAACGAACAGGTGGTTCGCTGATGTTAAGTGATCACCACCGTCCATGGACACTTCCAACACCAGAAGAGTCGCAAGTGCGTTGCCATCCTGTGTTTGGGGGAGGGTAGTGGCGATAGGGGAGGAGGAGGGGAGGTGGGTTAAACGACGCTGTCACTGACCGAACGAAACACAACAATGCAAGCACTGTTACTTCACGTCGGTTTTCTCCGAGAGGGTAATACCCCGTGCGAGCGGACCCATTCATGCTAAAATCAGTAATAGCTTCAGTATGGCTCTACCACCTCTGGAACCTTTAATCTATTTATTGTGCTTATATATCGTGTTCTTTTTTGTAGCAAGACATAACTATGGCTTTGTATCTGATTATAAGTGCTATGCAATACGAAAACAACTGTTTCGACTAAGGAACTTGTAATTTATCGTTACGGCTCAATTACTCGTCGCTTGTAAAATCGAAGCCCGTGGATTCTATACCCGTTACTCGTTGTATACACCGGAACCAAGCAAAAGTGGTTTGTACATTTGACGCCATCTACCTAGCGTTATGTATTTCGACCCGCTGAATCCAAATCTGAAATCAGTTTGGACCGTACACCCTCAAAATCTCGAGTAAGTTGCAAAAAACCGTAAAAAAATAGAGAAAACTGGGTGTTTTGGTTATGAAAAATATTTTGTGGAAGACGAAGCATGACTTTCATGTATTTCAATTCGCGGAATTCGAATATGAAGCTTATTTGGACCATAAGCCATTTTAAGAATAAGTAAATTGCAAAAAAATCCTCGAAAATTGCCGATAATCTCTCTTCTCTTCTTTCTCGAACTGGTTTCTTTCACTATTTCTCGGTATGTTTTGAAGACTGTTTTTAGATAACCATTTCCAATCTTTACCAACGCGCCTTGGTGTTACGATCCGCCAATGCGCGCTCCATGTGTGTCACGTACATTCTACATGTATGCCACATGAGCCAAACTGAGACCTCTTGAGATACGTTTCTCGGTGTACATTTTTTTCTATAAAAGAGGCCCAAATGCCACGTTTTCTCTTAGCTTTGTATAGGGGCCGGACAATTTTTTTTCTCTATAGCCCATGTAACGCCAACCATATATTTTTGCCGCATCCGTTAGTGACGCTAAGATTCTTTTACATAAAGAAAATATAACTTTCAAATTACACTAGATGTATCGCTGTACGCGGCTTTACTCTAGCTTCTTTCTGGCTAAAAGTGATATATTTTTATCTATACCCATGACGAACGTACATGCAAAATTTTATAATAATTGGTAGAGTAGTTACGGTGTGAAAGCGTGAAACACACAAACAAACTTACTCCTGAGTTTATAATATTACTTAGAATTATGAAGAAAAAAGAGCAGTTCCAGTAAATGTAAAAACGGAGGTAACAACACGTTATCCAAATTAAACATCAGAATACAGAAGAAGCGTGCATATTTACGTCTGTTAAGTTAAGCTAAACAATGTTCTGATTAAAATTTAATTTCGGCTCCCTCTCGACCTACGCCGCCGTTTGTTGGCAACGCAAACATCTTGTTTAACTTCTGATTAGGTATTATTAGATTCTTACAATTACAAACGTTTCGATGGGAACAGCGGTTGCGCTTTCCCCTGTCTACTTATAAAGGGTGTATACATAAAATTAATTGGAGAATAAGTTATTGTTACCTACTTATTTTGAAGGTTTTATTTTTTCGCGGTTTTTGTACAAATCTAATGAGATTGTATTATCAAATATCAGGAACACTTTATTAAATTTAAGACCTGCAAAGGAACTTATGAAAGTCATAACTACCACCGATACGGAAAACAACTCTGCCATCGTAAAGAACTAGCAGGAAACTCGGAAACTTTATCTTTTTATCATAAATATTTTTTCAAACATAGAGTTACAATGGCCGCGTCGTCACGTAAACCGTCGGTCTGAGTCGCCGCTATAGATGTTTCACATGAAAAATCTAATAATGAGTGCGATAAAAGACAGCACATAGATATATCTTTAAAGATATTGACAAATTGATGTTAAGTTGCTTCTTTATTTCTTTCTTTCTAATATAGTTCGGTTATTATGCCCAAGTGAAATGTATGGTAAATAATACCCTGGGACCATGAATTCTGAGATGTTACAAAATTCTAAAGACAGTTCTAACCAAAGGTCCACCTCTTGTTAGAACATTGCAATTATCGGAAGACGCTTGTAATGTTTATTATCTACTAAACAATGGCAGTAATAATATCGTAAACAAAAAAACAGAATGAGACAAATTTATTTATTTATTTATTCTGGCTCAACAACAGAAGACAAATTAATTAGAAAAAAAAATTAAAAAAAAGAAATTAACAAAAATAAATTATGAAAGTTACTACAAAAAAAGCAATTAAATGTATTATAAAATGTTACAGGAAATTATTTTTTTACGTTATCTCATTATTATTAAGACTATAAGCCTTGCTTATATTTTCATGAAATATATCCATCTCTTTCGCCAGTTTAAAAATAGTGTAGGTGCGAGTAGTACCACATAGTTACCTCTAATGTTGTGGCGTTATTGTCACCCATGACTAATGGCTTCGATATATTATTGGGAAATCATAGAAGCTATAATAATAATAGATTCTGATTGAAAGACGGCTATGTGATAGTAATTTTGCGTGCGGATTTGATCACGTGTCCCGGCGGACGAGTGTCTGGCTGATGGCCAATTAGTACTCAATTCGATTACACGCTTCTGTGGATAACTTTATGCTTCATAATGGATTTTATCAAAGACATCAAATTACTATATACAGCAATAGATGACGCAATGAATGGATAAATACACGTTCAGTGTCCAATCGTCAATAATTCGTTAAGATTTTGTTTTATTTTATTCTTAAGGGGCTGGTCACAGTTCGCACTTATCATTAGTCGTAGTGGCCCCGTAGTTAGATCGATGGAATTATCAGCCCGATGTCCGTAGGTTCGAACACCGGTGTGTACCGACGAATTTTAAGTTTGCGTTCATTTACTAATTTAAATTGGTAACAATGTCGGCTGACGGTGAAGGAAACCATCGTGAGGAAACCTGAACCTGAGAAATGTTCTTATAGTACTACTGTATGTAAGAAAATATAGCACTGTGGATTTCTCAGCGTTTGAAATCACTAATACGTCGTGGGCTGGCGTGGTGATAATTCCTTTCCTTCCTTCACGAAGAGGCGTATAGTCCTGCAGTGGGTATCTTACTGACTGATGACGCTAATGATGACTTATCGTAAGGGATGGGGTTTACTGTGATAACATGTGACAAGAGAGGTCGGAGGTCTTAAGAAACGTGATGTACGCAGCTCATTAAACAACGTTGAAGAAGCATTACGAAAGGGGGTTCTAAAAAGATAAAATATTTGTGACGTATTTTATAAGCATCCCCTAATACATTGATTGGAAAACGTACTTAGAATTTGTACGTATTTTATGTTTCATCCGATCGGGTTGCTAATAACCTATACCGGGTAACACCCATCGTAGTGCCACGCTTAGGCATTCAAGAGGATTGCATGGTGGCGTGACAGCGATGACCGTCTATGGATCGCTGAACTCTTACAGGTCGCGCTTCTACTCGAATAGTACTCTGCTTATCATCAGATACAGTGCTGTAACTTCGTCATGCTATTATAAAAAAGGCAAGAATTTGATAAAAGCCTAACACTGTTTTATTCCATACCAGGCTGTGTAAATGTCTTATTTCTACTGTTACAGTTCAGCAAGGGAAATACGTATACCTTCCGCTCATCTCACGTCAACCGTTGTCATTTCCCAATTAGAATGACAGTGGTGGCTTATTTGATAGCGTGTTCAGACACCGTGTCCATTGACGTAAGTTCGAATTTTTGCAACTGAATCGGAGCTTTCGGTGAAGTAAAACATTATGGTGGAACCATAGCATGGTGGTAGGGATTTTTCTGAGCTACCATCTTCAAGTCGAAAATTTTTCGCTAAGCACCTATAAGTATGATCCTGTAGCTGCAGTCAAGAAGTAATCTATTCTAAGTTTAACATATTTATAATCTTAGACCACATCGATATTTAACATCAGATGAGATTGTGTTTAAACGCTAAAATAACCTATAAAGTATAAAACAAATTACTCGCCACCTAATGACTCGCCACTTAATTGGTCGCCACCTAATTACTCACCACCTAATTTCTCGCCATTTAATAACTCGCCACCTAATTACTCACCACCTAATTTCTCGCCATTTAATTACTCACCACCTAATTACTCGCCACTTACTAACTACTTAGTGTACATTATTACTATGCGATACATCGCACTGATTTTGTTGACTAAATAAAAAACAGAATGCCAACTTAACAAAAATGTACGAATAAAAATGAACCACGACTCTCGACTCTCGTAAATGTATACACTATTCATCCATCCCTTAATGAAACCTGAATACACATAGAAATTCAACACAAACCAAATTGAAAAGCCAAATTGAATTGACCAGAATAGAATTAATTGAAATATCCACAGAGTAAGTCCCAGGGTCAATTAATAGTAATTATTCTGAAACAATGTAGACGAAACATCGTTCAACAGTATTGTTTCGAATCGTTTGAAACTATTAACAAAGAAACGGTTATAATACTAGAGACTCACACGGCTTTGCACGATTTAGATACACATTTTTTCCGTATTTGGAGCTCCAACTTTACAATTGATGGATATCAGAAATACTTTGTGAGTATTTGTCACGCGTACATATTTTGTTTTTTTGGTGATTAACATTATATATGTGCTATCCTTTAAGCTATTATTCATTGCAATACTACACTGTAAAAGATAATTTTCATGTAAATCGAAAACTCGATGTAATTAATATATTTTCGGAAAATGATTAATCCACTTTTATGTCGTACTTAAATCGCCTCGTCATTAAAATTACAATAACTTTTGATAGAGTAAACAGATTCTAATTACATCAAGATTACTCGGCGATATGCTTTCTGATTTTCTGGTGAGATTTTGTCGTGAACGCAGTACTTTAGCAGTGACGTGTGGTCAAACAAACACATAGATAGTTAAATACACATTTCTAAAAATGATTGAAACGTGTTTTGTTACTTATTGCAAGACACCTGCAAAAATTTTCTTCATAAAAATCTAAAAAATACAGTGTTAATGAATACGTCCGGTACCGCACACCAGAGAGACGAGACTACGCCACCCGGGGAACCACTATTGACCTGCGATACCGCGCTATTGACTTTATCGGGGGTGTTACTAATGACTTCGAACGCTATTGGTCGGCTATTCATTGTTCACCCCGGTGTGAGACTACATTGATGAGAGTTCAGCATATAAAGGGCAAGATGTCGCTGATCTGCACGCACTCCTATGTGGAAGTTACTGTAAGGCGAAGCTCTGCCAGGATAAATAGTCACAGTACCTTCAGAGTGTTTATTGGTGTTCCTGACTGACTGACCGATTATACGTATGGTGTAACAACAGACACGTTAGATTTACATTCATATTGTATGTAATAGTTTGCAAAAAATCTTACAATCCGAGAGCTACCAGGTATACGCTACATAAGCCATTAGTGTTACCCGATGATAACAAATGATAGCGTCATTTATAAAAATACAGACGCAGGCGAAGTCTGCGCTGGCTATTAGTGTATTTATTTTGATATTTTATTATTTCCATCGATTACAAAGAAATTCGACATAAATTAATCCGAAACCTGGACAAAAAAGTACCTATGGTAAGACTTCTAATGGCACGGTAGGGATAAATTTTCGTTAAGCGTTAAACGTACGGATGTATGGATTTGTGTATATGTAAGCGTGTATAAGTGTCTGTCTGGATCTAGTAATACACCAAAATGAGTAGATATATATTTAAGTATTTATACTACGGGATTTCATATAGTTTATGTGCATCCTCATATATATAAATATAATGTAACAAATATAAGCCAAAATAGTTTCACTATCTCCGCTTCACTGATACACACACTGTTTTTTTTTTTTTTGTTCTTGAATATTTAAAAAAATATCCAGACGAAGTCATTACAACATCCTAGTCGAGAAGCATTTGACGTTTAAAAACAAACCGATTCACGTTTTCAATTACACAACTACTTAATAAAGACTGGCACCCGGTGTAAATATAATTTCCCCACGAAAACAATTTAATTGCATAAAGCCATCGGCTTGTGGGCATTAGTGCCTAGTCGGAAAAAATATAAGCGATGCCGCCCCCCGGTGGCGGGAAATGAAAAAGCACTCCGTTTGGTGGGGCGGCGCCGCGTAAAGCTAAAGTACTCGCTAACAAACTGCTTTGTTCGGAGTTATGTACACGTTTCTCAGAGATTAGGAACTGGTAAGTGACCCTTGAATTTCAACAAATATTTCTGAATGAATGAATGAATGAATTCTTTATTGCACTTTTGATTTGTTCCCTGGCGAGCTTAATGCCATAAGGCATTTTTTTCCAGCTAACCAGCGGTATTGATGTTAAGCAAAAACTTTTGTAGGAAGTGCCTATAATAAACAAAACGGAAGAAAATGGATAAATAAATATATACATGTATACAATATTATAATAAAAAAAACATATATAACAGAAATATACATACATACGTACAAATATATAATAATGACAAAGATAGTAATAAAAATGTATACACACAGCAAAAGTTAATTATAAATATAAACTGTAAAATCACGAACCCTCTGCCTCCCTTTTTTCGAATAAATAGTGGTGTAATTGAGTTTTAAACTTATTGATAGTTTCGACATCTTGAAGTCGACGCGGTAATGTGTTCCATAGTCGTATGGCAGTTATTGTGAATGAGTTTGAATATAAATTAGATCTGTTCTGAAGTATCTGCAGAGTGTCTGTTAATTTTAATAGTGCATTCAGAGTGAGAGTAACATGATTAATTTTATCGACATTATTATATATATTAGACATAGTAGGCTAACAGATTCACAAATGATAGCCGAAAAAAGCAAAGAATATTTCACGTGTGATTGTTAGAAAAAAATCGTATTTTATTGGTTAATAGAATTTTTTTTGACACGTAAAATTCTGAGGTTTAGCAGAAATTCACGGGAACGGAACCAGATCTTAATAGTGTGATCAGTTTCCATTACAACAACTAATCATATAAACATAATATAACACAATTAAATATATGTTTATTATTACTTTAAAAAACCTGTGTCTATGTATTCTTTTAGAAAAAAAAAACAGGCAAGTAGTCTCTAACCGAAACACTAGGAGTTCGGCTTGCGCAAGCTATTTGTGCTAGGATTTTTTTTAAATTACTATCCTAGTATGTACTAGTATCAGTCATGTTTCGATATACTTTTGCAAATATCAAATAAAATTCTTAACTGGTCTCCGTTAAGTCCATGGTATAATATTAACAAGCGAATTGGATTTTCATATTGAAATTAAAGTAAAACAAACTTCATTCAATTAACGTCCCATGAAGGGCACTTACGAACGTCAAAGCTACAACCGTTTCAGAAAGCAACCCTGTCATCTACAAGAGGCGATAAGAAACTTGATGGAGCCTATCATTATAATCTTTGTAAAGGGGTATACCACTCGGTTTAAATGAAATTCTATTAAGTAAACATTTTTATAAAAAATTTCAAGATAATCGCTTGCATACGCAACAACAATATTAAAAAAAAGTTAAAACCACCTCGGAAAAATTATTGTCAATAAATGGACCAAAAAAAACCTGAAGTTAGCTATAGTCATCATTTTGTTTCTTTATATTTGTTGGTTATATTTCTTTGTATTAAAACTTTTAATGTATTTGGTGAGGCGGATGTCCCGCCATCTAGTTTAACAACGATAACTTGTGCCGATACGGGGGCGACTTTGTCTTTTGACATAAGTCCCGCACTCTCTTCGCGATACTGTTGCAAAGACACGACCCGCTTGCCATCGCGTGCGCATTAATTACGCATAATTACTGCTACACCGCTATTTACTTCGTGTATAACCCGCTTTAATATTAAGCGTAATTCAAGGAACTATTTCCGTTTGTTTCACCGCATTATATACATTAAGTGTCGTGTTACGTGTGTGAACGATCCGGTGGCCACCAATACCCCTGTGATACTCATGATTCGTGGACGTGCGAGGACCAGGCAGCCGCATACAGCAATTTAGGTAAGCGAAAAGTGTTGTATATACTTCCGGTATCGATCCTACACTCTCAAATACTCAGAGTATAGACAAAGTTAGTCTGACACGCATCCCCGTGTTCAGACATAATAAGTTCTCATACCGCACGGTGTGCACGGCTATTTACACGCCTGCCCCACTAGTATTAAATATCTTTTTTCTATTGTTAGTGTCGTTTTTTTTACAAACGTAGAATAAGGCGAAAGATAAAAATTTTGAAGAAGTATAACTTCTAACGCGAGTACATAACATGTTTATGCAGTTTATTATTTAATCAAACATACTATTGGGCGCCCAGTGGTCGACATTCGACCATAGTTCATTGATTTTTTAAAGTTGGAATTTTATTAGGGTTAATATCATTGTTGAATGTAGAATGAAAAAGGGTCATTGAAACGTAAGAGTAAAATAATACATACAGTCGAGCATAGCAACCTTCTTCACAATGCATTAGAAGTACATTAAATTAATTAAAATATGCATTACTCACACTACTGCTTCAATTTTACACAACATATACACACATGTAAATAAAAAAGACATTTTAACATCTGTCAATAAAGGACTTCAAAAAAG
>MU158742.1:1154019-1178877 GCA_015888305.1 Antheraea pernyi | reverse complement strand
TACCTAATTGAAAGTCATATATTTGTATGTAATATGAATTATATCATCTTTTTGGTCAATTTGGCTGCCATATTGTTTTATTTACCGCGTTTGCTTCTACATAACTCAGCGTTTATAGCAACGTATAAGAACAATACGGGCATATTATATCTATATAATAAAAGATTTAAGATATATTATTCGATAATGTATAGCTTATAATTTTCATTACTTTCTTATATAGTGTTAGTGAGTACTGAGTTTGGTATATAGTAGGTTGAAAATCCAGGTATGTTGCTGATGATAAATCCCATCCCATTCGATATATTATTAGTATTCATATATCTAATGTACACGTTACATGTTACAGTAGATGGCGTTCGTGTCGCAGTTACAAATGTTTTTGAAAAAGCGTTTCTGTAATGTACACACCCACCCACAATTTTACATTTCTTTAATACTTACATTTTAAAAAAGAGCGTGCGGAGCCGCGGGTAACAGCTAGTATATATAATAAAAAGATAAACCAGATCGAGTTTCTTGCCGGTTCTTCTTGATGACTGGGTTGTTTGTCCGAACCGGTGGCAGTTTTGACAATCATAAGTGCCTTATTAGGGTCTAAACTGAATAAAGTATTTTTTTAATTGGTTTTTGTCATAAACCGATTGATCCCGTGACGCAATATTATGTCTACACATGCTAATATTTTCGGGGCTACATTTAGTATATGCTGGTTTTGATCAGGACGCAATGTCTACGTCACAATACCACTAACTTGACAGGTCAAGAACTTTGTACATATGCTGTTGGTTGCTGTGAATTCTACCGATAACACAATTAGGAGTCGTTCAAGTATTAATTACATAATCGCTAAAGGGGACCGGGGGGTATTTTATCTGCTTGCTTTTGTTGACATAAATGTTGGGACGTGTTGGTCTGATGTGTGAGGCACCCAATCTTATATAGTAGGGTACCTAATACCGAATACCTAATAGCAAACCACTATAAGCTAATTCCTCTACAGACTATATATTCCTTATTTCTAGACTTGTTATCTGCCAATGAATCAATAAGGAAACCAGAACAAAGTAAAAAAAATATATAAAATTTTAAGTAAGTAAGGGAAGGAGCATTGTTTACTTTTGCTGAGTAGGCGGAGGTGGCGGCCAAGCCCCCGACTTCCGAAGTAAGATTCAAAACTCAAATTGGCGGATGCTGTGTTTTAAAAAGACGTGTGTGTGTACTTATGGACACGCGTTAGAAGTTATACTTCTTTGGCGTAACAAGATAGAAATCTTTTCAAAAATTTTAACTTTCGCCGTTATCTACGATTGTAAAAAACGACACTAACAATAGAAAAAAGGTATTTAATACATTGAAAGTTTTAATACAAAGAAACAAAATGTTCACTATAGCTAACTTCAGGATGTCGGTTTTTTTCGTGCCGGTGTGCGCGCGCAATGTATAAATTTACTCTCATCATTTTTCCCTAACGCGCCAAAAGAGGTATAACTTCAAAAAATCTATCCTGCATAAAAGAGTAAACCAATAGATAAACTGTAAATTTCATGAGTTGTTAAAAAAAAGTGCTTAGAAATGAATACATAATTTAATAATACATTTTTACACAGAAATTTAAATTTAACATTACATAATTTATTATTCAAATTTTTCAAGTTTTGTAATAAATTCAGTAATTTTTAAAAACAGGTCTACATTTGTTTGCAGGCGTCTTAAACCATTATGGTTCTAAAGACTCGAGGGGTTAATAAATACAATTTAAAATATTACAATGTAAAACTAAGGGAAATGTAAGCAAATTTTACAGTGAAATGACGCTTGGTACTTAGTGGGTACGGTCTGGATTTGCTATAATGCGAGTGGATGCTGACGTGACAATGCTCCGAGTCCAGGATTAACACTTCGCGGTAGTCACTAGAAACAGCCAGATGTAAAAGCGTCTAGCTGAATTAATTAGTGCAATTCGTTGACCTTGCAGTATTTTAATTCGTTCAAAGATTAAAAATATTTATTCGTAAACAGAATGCCATCTTAATTAAAAATCAGATCGTTAAAGTTCTTACAATCTCTCTGGGTTTTTTAATGTGTACTCGATTACATTTTTAGGTTTTTGTTTCTTAGATACTTAGTCCTTATCTAAAAGGAAAGTTATCACAATAGCTTAATTATATGTAAAGTTATAATAAAGTACAACTTTTATAAGCACTATAAATTAGTATACTATATTTTTCTTCTGTTTATAAAATATATTTTTAAGTTAAAATAAGTCAACTAGGAATAAAGTCTAAAAGTTATAGACAGAATATGGAATAAAATAATTTTTTTTTCATTTAGATGACAGTGTAAAATAAATATTCATTTTCTATGATATATTATATTTGTACATGACTATATAGATTTGTTCATAGATCACCAAAATATGAATTAAAAAATTCACAAATCGACTTAGCAGGCCCGGTGCACGTTGTCCTACTTTGATAATTAAATCCAAAAACTCAATCGCAGTGTCACCTACCGGGGGCAAATATAAATCTAAATCATTCTTAATTGCACATAAACACACACAAAAAATTCCACCAAAATCTTTCCAGTCATTTAGGAGGACTTCAGTAACATACACACGGTCAGAATAATTGTATATATAAAGATTATTACACTTAAACAGTGCAACGAAATTATAAAACTATCACAAAGAACATTTCTAAAAGCTTATATATAATTAATTTCGTATCAACAATAGAACCGTTTTGTTTCAGATAGCACAAAAACTTTCTGGAAACTTCGAACAAAAGGGTCATTAGTTTGTCAGAGTACCCAAGTCTTCACAAGACACTTCATACCAATTATCCACTTGTTAATGACAGTAATAATATTCATAAAGAATATTGATTGCCAAAGTAGAAAGAAGAGAGAGAAGGCATCATCTATGTATATATAGTTTATTTAACCTCTAACTTCATTAACACTGTATGTAATATTTTAGAGTTGGTATTTGGGAAAATATTATAAGAATGGTGCGATAGATAAAGATTTAAAAAAAACTCAATGACTTGGGATACGGTGTTACGATCTGTGCAAAAACACTACTTCCCAATACTAAGAACATGCCTAGACCAAACCAGTTTTTTTGCAGACGTCGCAAACTCGGACAAAATAGAACAGGGCAATGAGTCAATGATATATGAAAAAAATTGCATATAAATAATGATTTTTTTTTAATTATTATGGAATGTTCACCTCTCCATTAAACTATTATCGATGTCAGAAATTGCGACACCCTTCCAGACATTTCCTCTTACCGTTAAAATGATATATACCAGGTGAAAGGTTAAACACTCGCAATATTCTAGGATATGGTACTTCATGGTCACATTAAACATGTAAAATAATAATATTAAAACAAATATTAATAAATAACAAAGAGAACCTAAGATAAAGTTTGTTCTAAGGCTTTAATAAGTATAAACACAATTATAATAAACGTAGGTGCAATGATTGGTGCCCAAAGCTGTAAGATGCGACCCCGAGTTAATAACCTTAGATAATAAAATGGACACTAAACGGTTTTGTTTTGTTCATACCGTTCCGACGTTCACTTTTAATTTGAAAATCACCCGACGGTCATTGGCACTGTGTTTTAACATAGAAGCGTTGAGATTTGCGTATAGTTTATTTATTTTTCTAGATAATTAGGTCCAATATTAGACACCTATTTTTTTTAATTGATTTAAGTCCAGAATCGAATGCAGACTACCCTCCATAATTATTGCTACTGTCTAGACTTTCAGCCTGTATAAGCACGACATCGCGCTCGAGAACACAAAGATTTGCGCTCTTCTGGCTTTCTTTTTTTCTCATTATCCGTAGTTGCGTGTACTGCTTTCAGGCGGCATGGCGATCACTGAACACAATCTTATTCAAAAGTGGTGTATAATAAAATGTTTTACAAAAGTTTCACTTCTATCGTGAGCCCCTACGACACACCCTGTTTTTTGTAATACGACAAAATTACTCTGGAGATAATACAATGCTATCGAAAAACAACAACATCTACTGGGAGGTCTACAATCTATCAGAAGTCGTCAATGTTATGATAGCCTTAATACACAGTGCCTCATCCCAAAACTTGACTAATTGAAAGAGTCACTGTGCCGGCTTTCATTTCGTTCATAGTGATATTTATCCAGTCAGATAAAAACATCCTATCACTTCATTTGAGTACTGAAATTTACATCTGCTGATACCACAATATGATACGCTTGTTATGCCACGTTAGCGTATTTTACTCCTCGAGTATAGAGATAAAACTGCCAAAACGAAGTGTGGAAAGCAAAATACAATTTTATAAAATCAGGCATAATATACCCAAAAATTATCGGTTATCTGCTCTTTGACAGCCTGAAGCGAATTGTCCACATAACTCTTTAAGTAAGCCGGTAAGGATAAGTGTTCTGCGTTCACTATTCAGCAAATAAAAGAGCGATTCTGCTCAAATCTGACCGGCTAATGGAAAAACAGAAGACGGTTACATGCATCTGATTAAAGTGTGAACTTAAATTTGTGATTATTATATTTTTACCTTTATGTATAATGTACCATGTAGCATGCCGTGGTGGTCTACACACAGTTTTACCACAGGGTCAGCGGTAGCGACAAAGTGATAACTTTACCGGCATATAGTTTTTATTTATAAAAAATACACTTTATCTCCATTAAATTTACATTTTCATTGAAATATTTGATTTTACAGTAATTTGTAAAGTATACGTGAAACTTGCATTAAAACTTAGATTAAGTTTATTACCATTTATTTTAAAATTTACTTTACTTTTGATATATGTACCATCTTTTCGGCTGAGATATTAAACTTAGACACTTAGTCCGGGACATTTTTGTAAAGCCAAAAGTAATAAATATTTTTACTAAAGATTTTCTTACTGTGTGCCAAACCGTTCAAACAGCGCACTGCACATTATAGAATTTTAGCTGATATCGATTACATTTTTTGTGACTAATTATTAAAAATACATATTTTCCAACATAAAAAGGTGTCTATAGCACTCAAAAATAATACACGTTTATAGCAGTGAAAGAATGTTCAAAATCGGATCAGTAGTACCGGAGATTACTCGGAACATCCTAATTCACAAGCTTAATATAATTTAGTATAGGTATACATTATTTTTCTGTTTTCTTTAAGTGATAACTTCATATGCATATTTTTATATAAACTCTCTACTATTAAGTGCATTCTTTGGGCGGCTTTTAATGACTAATGCGCCTAGAACTGTTTGTATATAATTTATGGATAAATTAATTTATGTTGTATTGTCCATAGCTGTCCAAATATAAATAAATAACTAGATTGGCCAAATCTACATTAATGCAAGCAAAACCGTGAACAAAAACTAATTTGAAAAAAAAGTCGATGCAGTAACAAGGAACGCGGACAGAAGTGAAAACTCAAGCCAATAAAATAACTGCGTACTTTTTCGAATTTTTTAATCAATTATAGTCTAAATTATTTCAATTTCATTATTTGTAAATTAAAATTATTAAGATTAATCAGTTCGTTTTTGCGTAAATCGCCTGATATTGATTGTATATCAATTATGATTTTTTTCTAGATAATTTGGACAAGTAACTATCAGCACCTATTTTTTTAATTAATTTAGAACGAGAATCGAGTAATGATTATGCTGTAAAAATATTGCTAGCGACTAACCAATCGCCCTGTATAACATATTATATTGTGATAGGTTAATAAAATGTAATTATTGCTTACAAAGTGAATTATTGGAAAAAAAACAACATGTATTACTGTAATATACGTTCCAAGTTCAAAGTTTTCGTTGTCAAAACAAAGCGGGCTCGAGTGTTCACGGTAGATAAATGTGGTCGGTCGTATAATTTGTGCTATTTACTCGCCAGTTAGCAATTGTTCGGTCGACCAACTCAATTTATTTATACTTGTCCCGCGGTTTTCTAATTTTATACCTTATATAAATTATGATACATTTTTTATATTGCTTAAAATAAACACAATAGTTTTTAATCCTGCATTATTTACCTCACTTTAATCTCACTTTGTCAGCAGAATTAAAAAGCGTTTTAAGCGGTGATAAAATAAACACAGCTTGGATGATTTTTTGTATAGTTTTTCGCTGGATTTTAGTCCGTCGTGTAGTGGTTTTTATTCGTCATTAACTGCCGGCCACTTTATATGTATTTTTATTTATAATCCAGACATAAACAAACAAAAAAAAATCCGCGCGGTCAAGGGACCTCCGTCAGAAACTGTTCTTTACACTTTTTTTAAAAAACTACGAATGTAATTAATATGGAGATTTAGAATGTCTAAAGTATTTTTTTGTCACATAATTAAAAAATGCATGTACTTTTATGCAACTCTCTCTCTCTCTCTGTAATCTGTATATTTTTATTTCTTATCTTCTATAATTTTTTCAATGCAAATAACTTAAAATATGAAATTCATTATATAAATTTATTTTAAAATTGTAGGAGATATATTTATGTACTAAAAATTAGATGTTAAACAGTGATTTGTAAATTACAGAATAATGCTAAATAAAAAACAAATAAGCTCTAATGAAATTTACACGCGTTTAGTATCAAAATTATAAAAGACTGGCAGTAGCACATATATTACAAAAGTAAGCTACGGAGACTAGAAAAGTGAGAGACGCGTAACGCTTTTTCTTAACGTAACATAACTTGAGGTTGTAGGTGGTAGAGCCACGCTGAATCTATTACTGGTTTCAGCATGAATGGGTCGGCTCTCTCGGGGTAGTACCACCCGACGCACAGAAAACCGACGTGAAGTAACAATGCTTGCATTGTTGCATTTATTAGCTCAGTGAGAGCACCGGAGGACCACCTTCCCTCCCCTTCCCTTCCTCCCCTCCCACCAAACCCAGGATGGCAACGCGCTTGCGAATCCCCTGGTGTTGCAAGTGTCTATGGATGGTGGTGATCGCTTAACATCAGGTGACCTACATGTTCGTTTGCATCCTATGATATAAAAAAAAAGGATTTTCACCATTCAACTTTTATCGCAAACCGCGTTATAGAACTTCGTTCCAAGAATGTGATATTCTGCATTGATATCCTCTTAATAAGTGCTTATCACAAAATTAAAACTATGTCGATACATTTCATAATAAACAAATTCCAATTTTAGCCGTTCCTAATATTTTACGTTATATATCAAGATCTTCAAATTTTGTCCAATTAAATTATGAAGATAATAAAAAAAAATTATATTCGTTTTAGGTGTACAATAACTAGAAATCTTAAAAAAATCACCTACAGCTAGTTGTCAAAATTAAATCGGCTGAGTGCCTTAAGCGCTCGCCTTAGTAGTCCGGTGAAGCTGTTAAGGCCTTACTAGGTCAAAAGCGTAGACAGTTCGAAAAAAAAATTCAACATATCATATGAACGATTAAAATTAGATTTAGCTCATCTTGAAGTATAAGGACTCATATATATGTACAAGCATATAATAATAATATATAAAATAAATAATGAACAACGTAAAACCATATGAAATATATGTAAAGAATATAAGTATTTTTTATTTTTAACTTCGTGATTAAACTACAAAATAATATCAGACATTCCAAAAAAACAGAGTTGATGGGCTGTGAAATTTAAAATAAATAGATAACAAACCTTTCGGCAGACATTTCGTTAATTAATTAACAAACATGGCGTCACGGAAAACTGATGCGCCATAATTATAACGCTGCTGGAGCATAAACATTGAGTGGCGGCCATTTTTTGTCACGGTGTTTTAAATATTTAAAATAAAAGAAATTTCATTTGCCTTATACATCATATATGCTAAAGTAAGCACTCAACAGTTTTACTTATTATTTATTTCAACGCTGTCAATAGTAGTGGATTAATATTACCACAATAATAAGAAAATACAGCATCTAGTCTATGTAATGTCTTTTGTTACAAGCTAAACTCAGTTACAGTTGCTGAATCACACCAATTTGAGGTAGAGTACTATCGCATAATATTTTTGATATTTTAACTAGATATAGTTAATCGGCACGTTTACATTTAATAGACTAGCATCTTAACTAATATTACAAATGTGAAAAAAAGTTTGTTTGTTTGTTATGCTTTCGCACTATAACTACCCAACCGAATTTCATGATTTTGCATACATATTTTCAAAGATACAGAAAAGGTTATAGATTTTTCCAGAAAAAAAATGCGTTGATTCTGATATCAAATCTATATTAAAGCGAGCAAACCATCGAGTAAATTATAAAATTATATATATATATATTTGGCTCCTAGTAAATTATAAAACAAAAGGTATACATAACGATAGGCTTAGGCTTAAAAGGCTTGTATGCATTGGGTATATATAATAAATTAAAAAAAGTTTTTTTTTCGAACTTACTACGCTATCTGCCTAACGAGACCGTAACAGCTTCACCGGACTACAATAGACTCATGGTAATGCTACATGGTAACTCTTACAGGAGAGCTGTCAATTTTTTTACTACTGGATTCACAAAGACCATGAGTTTTTTTTTAAATTTAATGTAGCCACTACATACAAGTCCTTTAAGCCTAAATCTATCAATATTCCTTCTGACAACGCTGTTTAAATCATAAACTACAAAACAATATAGTGGAATACATGTTACATAGGTGATATTTACCTAAATTAACAAACTGAGATTGTTTTCAAATAAGGACACACATCTGGGATCTGTTAATGTTCTATACTATTTTAATCTATACTAATGTTATAAAGAGGTAAGGTTTGTGAATCTGTGACGTTGTGAGTTTGTATGTATATATTTAGTGTATGCCCGTAAGAACCTTGAAAAGCTAAATTTCGTAAAAAACCGATACAATCTAAATACTAGAAACTGTGACAAACTGGTTGTCCCATGTTTTAGACTTAGTAAAATCAGTAAGAGTTTTTTGGGAAATAGTGTTCGATTTTACAACAAAGTCCCAAAGGATATTACCGATTTGCCGGATTGCGAATTTAAGCGCCATGTCAAGCGGGTTTTGGTGTCAAAAGGCTATTATAGAGTGGATCAATATGTGAACGATGGTGATGTCTGGAATTAACTCATCGCTGTGCATCCATTAAAAACGTTTGTGACATATATTCTAAATATTATATATATTTGTTAAAAAGATAAACCAGATCGAGTTTCTTGCCGGTTCTTCTCGATGACTGGGTTGTTTTCCGAACCGGTGATACTTTTGACGTTCATAAGTGCCTTCTTAGGGCCTAAATTGAATAAAGTGTTTTTGATTTGATTTGATTCGTGAGTTTGTGATTGTAGGGGGTAATCTCAGGAACCACTCGTCCGATTTGAAAAATTATTTCAGTGTTATATAGCTCATTTACCGAGGTAGGCTATATATCACCATGCAGAGGCCAATAGAAGTGGAGCACCAATGAAGAATGTTTCAAAATCGGGGTTTTCCTTTCCTCTTGAGAGCTTCCGCTGCGTGTTAACGTTAGCCCAAAGGCTCTATTCCGCGCGGACGAAGTCGTGGGCAGAGGCTAGTATTATTATAAAGCTGAAGAGTTTGTTTGCTTGAACACGCTAATCTCAGAAACTACTCATCCGATTTGAACAATTCTTTCAGTGTTAGATAACTCATTTATCGAGGAAAGCTATAGGTTGTATCATCACGCTACGACTAATAAGAGCGGAGCACTAATGAAGAATGTTTCAAAATCATTTTTTTTTCCTTTCGATAGCTTCCGCTGCATGTTAGAGTTAGCCTAAAGTAACTATTCCACGCAGACGCTAAACAGAAGCTAGTATGTTATAAAACAAACAACAAAATTAATTCTACTTACTCCAATAAATATTTCTCGATGTTTAAAAAGCATTTAATAAAACCATTCACGCCCACGATTGCCTCAAAATAACTCGCATACCGTATCATAATTTCTCCGTTCATGAACTGTACAGTTCAAGTGTTGCGATAAGCAACCCTTTTGGAAACGTCTAGGTAAATACCTAATCTATCTCGCAGGCCCGTGAGGTATCCGGCTCATGAATATTTACGTATTACGGTCTACCTTTAATAATAAAGGCGGAGTCTCTCCGTTCGCCTCTTCGGGGATGTGATATTATAGTTAGCTTAAAACGGTTGGAAAATCATCGCTTAGTTATTTGGTTTCCCAGAGCGTTTATCCTTAAATGAACTTGTTTCTTACTAATATATATTTAAGATCCAAATTGTTATTCAAGATATACAATTTCAAGGTTACGAGAAAATATATCTAGATTTAGGGAGCTTCTTTTCAACTTCGAAGACTAGTAGGAAGCGTTGGTTTATTCGTGAAATTCTTTCTTATTTTCGGTTCTCAATACGTATGGAAATGACGCCCGTCTCTGTGAATCGCATGATAAACTTCATTTTGAACGCTGTTATTATTTATATATTTAATGTACACGTTACATGTTACTATACTACGCACGCCATGTCCTTACAATTGTTTTTAAAGAGTATTTCTATAAATGTACATAGTTAAACAATCTTATAATTCATTAATACATTTTTTTTAAAACGCGTGTGGAGCGACGGCTACAACTTTCGGGTTTTGTAAATAAGAACAAGTAAATTTAGCCCGTACCGTACGACGGTTTTCGAATATAAATTAATAGGGTTTTTTAATTATGAATAGGTAATATCCTTACTTGAAATAGTACAGTTCGTTCTAGTTAATAAGAAATTGATTAAACATGGCAGACTGAAGCGTTGGAAGTGACGTAAATTGTAGTTTTAATTAATATAAAAATGTGTAATTGAATTAATATGATTTTATAGAAAAATATTAACACCACTTTGAGAATATTAGCAGAGAAATTGAATCACACAAACACAAACTCATCTGAGGTTAAATAACTATGTGGTCAACGATTGTAAAACATGCTAAATCTTTTTATAGGTGGTATAACCGGTATATAAGCTGTTACTGGTTTCTATATGAATGGGTCGGCTCGTCCGGGGTAGTACTACCCTCTCACAGAAAACCGACGTGAAGTAACAGTGCTTACATTGTTGCGTTTCGTTTGGTTTGGTTAGTGAGAACGCCGGATAACCCACCTCCCTTTCCGCTCCACCTTCCCCAAACACAGGCTGTCAACGCACTTGCTACTCCCCTGGTGTTGCGAGTGTCTATGGACGGTGGTGATCACTTAACATCAGGTGACCCACCTGTTCGTTTGCTTCTTATAATGATATAATAAAAAAAAGATATAATGATATAATCTAGGGGTGAATTGGCTATCAAATACAGCTGCTGGAACACTTGCACAAATGATTGGTTACAGTTTCGCAACTAGAGCGATAGCTAGTTAAGCGGGCTTAGAAAATACCTTACCACCATTGTATGGTTACACCACAATTTCCTTCACCACAGACTTCACCACAGGCACTGTGTCGGAACAGTCGTAAGGCTTGGAACCAACATGATCGACGTGATATTCGAATTCCCTGAGCCATCATCGCTCCATAATCTCCCTCTCTCTCTCTTCCTGACTATTTGTCCCACATGGTCGTGGCGTCAGCCTTCCGTATTTTACTTCTCCACTTCGCTCTGTCCTTGACATCATCTTCGATAAATTTGCACTCGTTCATGTCCTTCAGAACTACACCCTTCCAATTTGTTTTGGGCCTGCCTCTGGGTCTTGGACCAGGCAGGGATAGTTGGAGTGTTAAATTCCCTACGTAGTCTATTGGCTTTCTTTTCACGTGACCATACCATCGCAGCATACTTTCCGTAATCTTATCGGCAATGTCGCGCACTCCTAGGCTACCTCGCACGTATTCGTTGCGGATTTTATCGAGCCGCGTTATGCCACACATCCACCGTAACATCTTCATTTCGGCAACTTGCATAGTATGGATGTTCTTTTTATTTGCAGCTCAGCTCCATAATCTATACATATAATAAGAATGTAAATGTAATGTGTCTGTATATTTTCGAATTTCGTGAAAAATATTGTTGCAGTTGTCTAACAATAAGTAATAGAATATATTTCAATTATTTTTAGAAATGTCTCTATCTATCGATCTGTCTGTTTATATGAACACGCATCACTGCTAAAGTACTGGGTTCACAATAAAACTTCATGTAATTATAAAGAATATCTTCGGGAATAACACAGTATTTGTTTAATTGAAATCGATCCCCTCAATCAAAAGTTATTGTAATTTTAATGGCGCCGCGAATTAAGTATGAGAGAAAAGTAGATAAGCAACCATTTGCTTCCACCATTTAGTCCATGACTAAATACGTTGAGATAACTTTATTATTTTGTACATCAGCTTCCACGTGGACGAAGTCGCGGGCGTAGCTAGTCACATATATAAATAAATTGATTTAAAAATATATATCAATCATATC
Organism: Antheraea pernyi; assembly: GCA_015888305.1. NCBI lineage: Eukaryota > Metazoa > Arthropoda > Insecta > Lepidoptera > Saturniidae > Antheraea > Antheraea pernyi. Next base: position 1,166,444 of record MU158742.1, on the reverse strand, counting down.
AAACAGTTTTTACTTGATACGCGCACAATAGCAGACCTCTATCAACTTTTATATAGATAAAATATAGTAATAAAATATTTCGAAACTACAATCTCTGCTGAGAACGTAAAAACACTCATCAGTTATAAACACCACAAGCTATGAATAAATATAAATAAATTAAAAATACAAAAAAACACACCACCAAATCATTAAGATGACCATACTAGATTGTAACTGTCGTCTGTACAATAACTGTGGTTGAACGCTGATTCAAGCACGCCCACGCTCCTTTATCGGCCTGCCTAGTCAGCAATGTTTTTGATTAGCCCCTCCAAAACGGCGACAAGCTTTTATTTTTAATGGGACGGAACCCGCTTGCTTGAGCATTTTTTTCCTAACGAGCGCAAACACTGTATTGTTACGAAAATAAAGATTCAAGGGTCCGTGGGACGATGTCGTGAACCGTGATTTGGGTTACATTGAGATCGTATTTTTTGGGAGATATTTTTTAAATATCTCGTACGCGTGGAATAAATTTTAACTTATAAACCTTCTTTGTATACAATATCTGAAGTTTATAATCTGGTAATTGAATAAAGAGTTTATTTGGTTCATAAGCATGGGAGAGAGCCACGTATGGTCGTATTAAGTAAGACCTAAGTAAGGCCGTAATGATACTGAGGTCCTTAAACCAGCAATATAATGCCTGGAAATCAAACAGTGAAGAGCCATCTTTTGTCTTTTTTAGGAACTGCGTTAAACAGATTAGGCTCATTTTAAATTAAAATGTATTTTCTTTCTTGACGCACCAATTTTGAATAAATAAAGCGTTTTGATTATTTCTTTTTTATTGTAGCTCGGCAAAATGACTGCACTGTGCCTGATGGTAAGCACAGTACAATCAAAAGATAATGGCGACCACCGAGTGACACACTATCCATCGCTGGTCGCCGTTGTCATGCCGGCCTGCGAAAAGCTGGATATGCACAGGCTGATCCCGAAACGCGACCCGCTGAAGCGAATCACTATGACGGGCTTTTTCGCCATATACATGGTGGTTGCGACCCAGTCAGGCTGTAAAACCCTACCACCCCGCTTTCGCCATTGCCTCGTTCGTTATTCAGCAGGGTGCACCACGTGCAGGTGAGGTTGGCTTGGGTGTCTCAAGTCTTAGATGTTATTCGACACCCCGTACACCCCTACTACCACCACTGTAATGCGACATGCGATAGATGTACGAAAAAATATGAAGTGTTAGAAAAAACGTTTCACTTTGAAAAACTACAAGAATACGCTTACAGACACCGAAAGCAACAATCTTTTATAGTATTTTATTATTTCTACACACTAGCAATACACTAGTAAATGGTAATTGAACATCGTATCGGCGAATCGATGGAATCTAATTTGCGCGAACCCCGGTTCCCCTTTAATTGTGCATTACCGTTGGAGCTACACGCCCAGCTACTTCTGGTTAATGTATAAAAATCTGTTTTGCTAACGTTACCCTACACTGCTATATGCCACTCCCAATCAATTATTGTTTTTTTATCATTATTCCTTTTCCTTCTTTTAACCCCTCGGCTGATTTTTAAAACCCAGATCTCAAAATGGCGTAACATATTTTTAAATATCTGTCCCTTTTTTAAATTATAATTTACATTTACGGTTTTATTCCAAAAAAGTTAAATATTTGGTTTAGAAAGGTTTCCAATTAAATGCAACGCCCTCCCCGCAGGAAGTTCGTGTTACCCTTTCTCGCAAGTCTAACTTAACGTAACCAAAGCGAGACAAAAGGGCAAGATGACGAACATTCAGCGACCGCGATGCATTTAATTCGAAACATTTTTAAACCAAAGTATTTAATACGTATTTAACTTTTTTGTAATAACACGGTATTATGGGATGGCCCCTAATAATGTAAGTCATGGGTTAAATATGTAGGTTTTAGCTAAATTAATTAGTACGCATCGTAATAATTAATCAAAAGGATACCTTTTGACTTAGTCTAGACCCGAATCAACACGATGAAATTAACTAATTTTACAAGGTATATAGTCTATTATTCTCATTCGTGGGTATAGGTTCCATAATTATGATAGGAATACAGAATTGTATTTTATGTAAAAATATGGAGAATTCGTTCCGAATTTACAAAAAATAGTCAAGGTAGCACAGTAGCGAAGAGTGTAAATCTGAAAAAGAGAAGCCAGAGTTAGTATACGATTTTTTAAATTAAATCTAATGTATTCTTGTAGTAGATGTACAAAATCAATACATATTATAAAATAAGTTTTTAAGTCTTTCTGACATTCGTTTTAATTGCTACAGCTGATTTTTATGCGGTTTTCATTGATAGATAGAGTAATTCACGAGGAAGGTTTGGGTATATAATTAAACAATTTTTTTGTTGTAAATTGTTTTTTTTATATCATAGGAGGCAGACCTACCATAGCATCACCTGATGTTACATGATCACCGTCGTCCATAGACACTAGCAACACCAAAGGGGTCGCAAGTGCTTCGCGAGCCTGTGTTTGGGGCAGGATAGGTGACGGGGAAAGGGGAAAGCGAGGTGGGCCTCCGGCACTTTCACTAACCGGACGAAACGAAACAATGTAAGCACTGTTACTTCACACCGGTGTTTCTGTGGGTCGGGTGGTAGTACCCCGAGCGATGTAACCCATTCATGCTGAAACCAGTAATAGCTTCAGCGTGGCTCTACCAGCTATTTGAAATATAAACAATATATGTTAGAAGTGTCAGAAATAGTCAAGCCGCCAGGGAGCTTTCATCAAAAGCACTGCCTAATCCCTTTGAGAGGTAACAAAACAATTGAGATACTAAACGACGCAGACGAATTCATAGGAATCAGCTAATATTGCATAAATCTATTAACATTTTAGTAGATAACAGTGTAAGGTGACACGAAGTAACGCGTACATACGGTATTCGGTTTTACTCTTTTTCCTTTGCAGTGATATTCGGCTAAGCGCCACTTACACAGTTTGCGTTACACGAGCTAAGTAACAATAGAATAGAGTAGCTGTAGATATTCAATGTAACGTTATTACCCCGCTTTATGCTTATAATACCACTGAATCGTTATTTCGTATCCTTAAGTGATATAGGGCATTAACATTCAATTGGTTTATTACTAAAGCTGAAATCTCACAAAATGTATATTTAGGAAATTATTTTCAATATTCTATATAGGGATACAAAGATACTATCAGAATAGCGTCGCAGTAACCTGCAGAATTGGAAATTTCATCAGCAGTGTTCTTCTATGGGCCCCTCAACCCTTCTTCCCTAGTTCGGTTACGATGGGAAGAGGCGGACAAATTTCTGCCTGTTCCTGCCAGTCTTCCGTTAGCGGAGAGGGTCACTTAGAGGATCCTCCTCACAGACCCTCTCCGCCGCCTCCCTCTGTGAGACGACCTCTTCGCAGAAGGAGGTCACAATGTTCCACATATCCTCGCTGCCGAGCATGGCTTTCACCACGCTCGGCAGCGAGAGATCCTGTCCTACCGCCGCGGTCAGAGTACGGCGCAATGTCAACTAAAAACTTTTTTTTAGTTTTAGTTACTATTGTTTTACTCGTTCTTTTACTACTTTCAGATTGAACTTTTTATAATACACCTCGCGTAAATAAAATGAAACGTTTTCATTTCAGTGAGAAGTGCAAAGTAACATCCGCCATAAAATTTACTTGATGGTAATCCCATCATGGCGACTTGCCTTGGTAAACCATGTTTAGTTATCGGATGGTTCGACATCATTGCAATTTTACATGTGTAATTAAAAATAATCTGTCATGTGATAACTCATAATTTTTCTCATATATACTTTACATATGTAATGAATCATTTTGGCATTTTTCATTTCGTTTAGTATGATATATATTAGTTCGAGAAGATAAAAAAGAATGATGTAGATACTTGGTAATTGTAACAAAAATTTATAACACTACTAGCTAGTGTGATAATAATCTTAGCATATAGCGAGCTTTCAATTATCACCTGTGAAACAGCAGTAGCATTTAATTATTCTACAATATACCATGACAGGTGCTGGAGCAGTCCAAAGTACGTGGTGCATTGTATTTGCTACAGCCCATAATTAAGTATTCAACACAAAATATCGTAACGTTATTTACTCAGAGTAGCCAGGCCACCAGCTGTTTCGATACGGTGGGAAGGCTACACCCTATTTTATATATCTATACTAATATTATAAAGAGGTAGAGTTTGTGAGTTTGTGACGTTGTAAGGGGTAATCTCAGGATCTACTGGTCCAACGTGGGGGGGCCGGGCGCCGGGTGCCGCCGACTCTACATGGGAGTCGTGCGGGCGATGGCCGCCTACGGGGCACCAATCTGGGCTGATGCCCTCGGTGCCGCCAACGTGCGTGCGCTCCGCAATGCGCAGCGCACGGTGGCACTGAGGGCAATCCGGGCGTACCGGACGGTGTCCTCGGCAGCGGCCTTCACGCTCGCCGGCTCCCTGCCCTGGGAGCTGGAGGCAGGAGTTCTCGCCGCCGTGTACGAGTTCACGGCGGCGAGGAAACGAAGGGGGGAGCCTCCGGCTCCCAGGGAGGTAGAGGCGGAGAGACGGCGTCTTAGGGGGGACGCCGTCGAAAGGTGGCAGCAGGACCTGGCGGACGAGCGATTCGGGCGGTTTACAGTGGACGCCGTCCGCCCGGTCCTGCGGGAGTGGACTGCCAGGGAGTGGGGCTCCCTGACGTTCCGACTGGTGCAGGTACTCACCGGACACGGTTGTTTCGGGTGGTACCTGCACCGGATCGCACGCAGGGAGCCGACGGCCGCCTGCCACGAGTGCGGCGCTGAGGAAGATACCGCGCAGCACACGCTGTCTGAGTGTGCTGCGTGGGGGGAGCAGCGCCGCATCCTGGCGGCGGCCGTGGGAACGGACTTATCGCTGCCGAGCGTGGTTTCGGCCATGCTCGGCAGCGAACAGGCTTGGCGAGCGATGGCCTCCTTCTGCGAGGAGGTCATCTCGCAGAAGGAGGAGGCGGAGAGGGCCCGCGAGGCAGACCCTCAAAGTGGCCGTCTCCGCCAAAGGAGGACAGGCAGGAGGAGAAGGCGCTTCGCCCAACTCCTCCTGCCACCGTAGCCGGACCTGAGGGGATGGGCCGGGGGGCCCATCTCCTCATTGCACAGGTCCGGCGGACGAGGGGGGGCAGCCGGTGTGTACCCGGTCTGTCCCTCTATAGGTAGGAGCCCGGCGGTCACCTTCCGCCGGGCGGACCGTGGGGGCGGCTCTACAAGGTTGATTAGCTCGAACGATCCCTTGCCGCCCCCACAAAACGGTCTGTCGGTACACCGTGGGGTTTTAGTCCGTGCGACTCGGACATAACCCACCCTCTCCCCCGGGAGGGTGGCGTATCCATAAGGGATTTCCCCACGTTAAAAAAAAAAAAAAGGATCTACTGGTCCGATTTGGAAAATTCTTTCAGTGTTATATATAGCTCATTTATCAGGGAAGGTTATAGGCTATATCTCATCACGCTAAGACTCATAGGAGCGGAGCAGCAATGAAGAATGTTGCAAAATCGGGGTATTTTTTTCCTTTTCAGAGCTTCCGCAGCATTATCACAAAATAACCATTCCACGCTTACGTATTACCACCCAACGATGTGGGCACGGATTGGCTAGTATGTAGATAAAATAATAGCCTCCGAATACTAAGAAAATACCTGTATTATTGGACAGTTCCGTATCTGTTATCATATGCAGCGTAAAGTCATTTTAAGATCATAATGAAACGTATGAGAAAATCCACATTGCACATACCTTAGCGACACCCTCGACGCATATAAAATCTTTTACGACGCATTCACAATGGATACCACGATTTGATAAGTGGCGTAAAATTTACGATCGAATCGTGCGGGACGGTGTTAAACGGCCGCGGATATATTTTTACGTTTGTCAAACACACGAATTATCGTTTAAGAAGTACTTTATATATAATGGAGGGTGGAGTCATTGTTTTAGTTGCTAATGATAAATCTAAATCAAATGCTTTTTCATCACGCTGGAAGTATAGTGGTGCGCTCTGATTTATGGTATCATCGTCATCAGCCTATAAATGACCCACTGCAGGGCTATAGGTCTCTTTCAGAAGGATAATATTACTTAGGTGGTAGAGACAGGCACGTTCAAGCTATGGTTTCAGCATGTATAGGTCGGCTCGTCCGGGCTACTTCCACCCTCTCACAGAACACCAACGTGAAGTAACAGTGTTTACATTGTTGCGTTTTGTTCGGTCAGTGAGAGCGCCGGAGGACCACTTCCTATCCTCCCTACCTTCACCTCCCTTCCCCTCTCTCCCTTCCCTCTAACACAGGCTGGTTACGCACTTATTACTCCATTGGTGTTGCAAGTGTCTCTGAGCGGCAGTGATCACTTAAGATCAGGTGATCCGCCTGTTCGTTTGACAGATATAATATAAAAAAAAGTTAGGAATAATTCCGTCCGCGATGCCACTCCCATTAGTTACAAAATTATGATAATGGTGTTTTAATAAATATTATTAAAAACTAAATGGGTTCACCACACGTCTATAAAAGATTTTGATGACAAACTATTTAATGCAATTAAAATTAATGCTCTGCATATCGTATTTTATATGTTTGGTTTACTTTGTAAAGTAAAAGCGATCACTCTGATTGAAACATAAATATTAGTTTTATAATACTGGTAATTTTCTATAGTAATTTCCATTTACAATAACCATCTATAGTATTATATTGGTGTATATTTCAATAATTTAGATAAAATATTGCTACCTAAGACACCTACTGGAGTTCATTTGGTATCAAATTAATTTACTATTTACCTCATAACCTGTTGCATATATTGCCATAGGCACTAAGACAATGAAAATGGATGGCAACTATGACATATAATTTAATGTATGCCCATATAAAAACTTAGAAAAGCTAAATATAACTAAGGACCGACATAATTTAAATAATAAAAACAGTGCCAAATTGATCATCCTTATTTCAGGCTCAGTAAGATTGGTAACAGTTTTTAGGTAATATTATTTAGGTAAAACTTTTATAATAAAGACCCAAAGCTTTTTTTTCCCTCGAACTGACTACGCTATTGACCCTGCAGGGTCTTCACAGCTTCACCGGACTACTAAGGCGAGCGCTTAAGGCACTCAGCCGATTTGGTTTTTTAGGTAACATACACAAGGGCGCACGCGCACCTCGGCTTGGGCTGTTACCTGGAAAAAGTCGCGTCTGACCTAGCTAACTATTCTAAGCTATTCATACATATATACATTTGTGACCCATACAATCGAAATTGCATGATTCACAAATGAATACGTGTATATCGGAATGAAACGATCTAAAACTATTCGATTCAGTTCGTTGAGGGAAAAAAACAAAACCCTCCCACCATGTGTATGTATGTGCACGTGTGTGAGAGAGATGATCTCATATGTGTGTTCAAGTGATGTAGGTGAGTCACTGTATCGCGATAATAATATCACGAGGGCTCCGCGCGGAGACGACCTAGGCTCGAGATATTACTGAGACCCGCGATGTGTGCGGGAGCTAAAAAGGATCGATTACAAAAGCGCGGGCGCAACACGCATTTAATAAGATCGAATTTAAATTTACTTAACGGCGACGGCGCCGAAATCTAAAAATAGACATAACAAAAATTATTATTATTGAACGGTCGTTTTTAGGGGAAGATAGACGTAAATACGCGATTTACTCTATCTTATATGAGTTATTTATTTTGACCGATTCTGGCTCCGATATGGAGCAAAACCCTCCTGCTCAGCAAGATCCTCCTGCTGAGCAAGCCCCTCCTGCGGACGATGGCTTCACCACCGTCACGCACCGCAAACCGCGTAAGAAGCGCTCCAACTCCTCATCAGATCCGGAAGGCAGTTTGCCCTCCAAAAAAATAGTCAATGTCGATGGCGCGAAAGTGCCAAAGACGACACCAGCGCCCTCTAGACCCGCTTCGCCTAAAACTGCGGGTTCCGCAGTTTCGGGCAAAAAGCCCCGCCCAACGCCCCCCGTTACGATCTATGACAAAGCGTCTTGGGTTGAAATTTCTAGCCTGCTGGAAACGGCAGGCATCCCTTACACCTCCGCTGTGAATACCGCTGTAGGTATTCAGGTGAAGGTAGCCACGTCCACCGCCCATGGTGACCTCACTCGTTTCCTTCGGGACAACCAGTGGGGTTTTTTCACGCTCTCTCTCGAAGAGGAGCGTAAACTACGGGTTGTGATCCGTAGGGTTCCTTCAGAACTCCCGACTTACGACATTTCCGACGACCTCAAAGAACAGAAGATTCCTGTTCGCGAGGTTCATCGTATGTGCTCTCCGCGCACCAGGGCTCCATATGATATGGTTCTCGTTGTCCTCGATCGCACCCCTCAAGGGAAAGCGATCTTCAATCTCACATCCCTCTGCGGCCTCTCCGGCGTTATCGTCGAGCCGCCGCGCAAAACGTCTGTGCCCTCGCAGTGTCACAACTAATCTTCTGTTCTTTGAGGTCGTCGGAAATGTCGTCAGTCGGGAGTTCTGAAGGAACCCTACGGATCACAACCCGTAGTTTACGCTCCTCTTCGAGAGAGTGCGTGAAATAACCCCACTGGTTGTCCCGAAGGAAACGAGTGAGGTCACGATGGGCGGTGGACGTGGCTACCTTCACCTGAATACCTACAGCGGTATTCACAGCGGAGGTGTAAGGGATGCCTGCCGTTTCCAGCAGGCTAGAAATTTCAACCCAAGACGCTTTGTCTTGGATCGTAACGGGGGGCGGTGGGCGGGGCTTTTTGCCCGAAACTGCGGAACCCGCAGTTTTAGGCGAAGCGGGTCTAGAGGGCGCTGGTGTCGTCTTTGGCACTTTCGCGCCATCGACATTGACTATTTTTTTGGAGGGCAAACTGCCTTCCGGATCTGATGAGGAGTTGGTGCGCTTCTTGCGCGGTTTGCGGTGCGTGACGGTGGTGAAGCCATCGTCTGCAGGAGGGGCTTGCTCAGCAGGAGGATCTTGCTAAGCAGGAGGGTCTTGCTCCATATCGGAGCCAGAATCAGAATCGCTGTCGCTATCGTCACTATCTTGAACGTGTGGGATGGGAAAATTGTTGCTTGCCTCGATCTTGGCATAGATCGAGGGAGCGGGCTTGGAAGAGTGAGGGAACTCGGTGCGACGCTTCGCAGCGTACGCATCGTAATCGTCTACGAGACGAGGACAGATGCTGGATATAAAACCGCGGAGGCTAATAAGTTCGGTCTCTAAGAGGCCGACTTCTCGATCGGAGGCCATACCGGGTCCTGAGGAGGGGAGTGGGGCGGAGGAAGACATGTGAAACCTCCCTGCCAGAGGGGCAGGGGGGCGCGCCTTAATGAATTTAACGGACTATCCCGAGTCCGGATCAAAGGGAGCTGTTTAAAACTAAACAAAATAGGAAAACAACGCAAATAAGTACCTGAGCGAGACAGGGGAAAAATAACATAAGACTATTTAAATAAACAAACAATAAAAAGTAAATAAATTTAAAAATAAATCACTGAAGAATTAAAGAAATAATAAATAAGAATTAAGTAAATAAATAGATAAATAAATGAGTAAATAAATAAATATACCAAGAAATAGATAAAGCAATAAATAAATACAAAGGAAAGGTCTCACTCAGTTCCAGGAAAAGGAACGCAGGTGTGGAACAGGTGTGCAGCGCACCTGTGCCGGATCAAAACAACACAATAACTGACGTCACTAAATCACGAGTATTAAAATCGAACTTAGCGCGCGCAGCAACAAAACGGACAACCTCTCGAGTCGACGGTCCGATCGGAACTCCTCAAGACCCAAAGCACATTATCGTTTTGTGGGATAGTAAATTCAAACAAAATATAAATGGGGTTTTGATGTCAAAAGGGTACTTATATGGTGGATCAATATGTGAACGATGGTGATGTTTGGAATGAACACCCGTCTCCGTGCATGCGCTAAAAATGATTGTGTGATGTATAGATACTATATCTATACTAATATTATAAAGAGGTAGAGTAATCTCAGGAACTACTGGTCCGATTTGAATAATTCTTTCAGTGTTATATAGCTCATTCGTCGAGAATGGTTATAGGCCATATATCATCACGCTAGGGCCAATAGGAGCGGAGCACAGATGAAAAATGTTTCAAAATCGAGATGTTTTTTTCTTTTTGAGAGCTTCTGCTATCTGTCAGCGTTAGCCCAGAGTAGTAACTATTACTACGCGGACGAAGTCGCGGGCAGGGGCTATTAACTAATTATATTATCTATACTAATATTATAAAGAGGTAAAGTTTGTGAGGTTGTAGGGGGTATATCTGGGGAGTCGGAGAAAAAATAGTCGAACGAAAACGTTTCTTACGAACGCTGCCTTAACTATTAGAGATATATGATTGAGTTCTAGAGAAAATTAGTAGCTTGACAATGCCTATTACCGCCCAACGAAGTGGGCACGGGTCGGCTAGTAATTAATTATATGCGCTTGTAACACCCATATCCGGGCCATTACGGCTGTGATGTATAGATATTATAATTATATATGTGCGCCTGCGACACCCTTTTCGGGGACATTACGTTGACAGCACTGTTGCCGTTATAGAGACTTAAGAAAATTTAGCGAATTCTAGCGACTAATTGAACATTGAAAATACATCAATATTTTGGTACTAATTTAAATACAATTACTGGTAACAACATGAATTGCTATTGTCCTTTTTGAAAATACCCTACCAGAATTACGTTCGATCTCGGGATTTAATCGGTTGGATGCCTCTCCCTCTATCAAATGGCACGTCAGATATCGTTTTGTCTTTCATTTTCATTGATTTACTACCACCGCTAACGGAAATAAATAATCAGTTACTAAGTTACGTTTTTGCAAAACAAAACCTGTCCTTCTTAGTTTCATTGTTCGATTGTTGTCATTGATATCAAAATATATTTGTAGAAATGGAAATCCCTTTAAAAAAGAAGTCTTATGCTCAAAAGTAAAATAAATAAATAAAAGTATAGACCAGAATGGAAACGCAAGAATAGTTATAATATGGCTTAAGCCTGTTATAACTGATCCAACTAAACCTTTTTGCTCGTTGTATCACAGTGAAATATTATTTAGAGACTTCTGGCGGATTTTTAATCATATATTTTTCAAAATCTAGCGACTTTTTATTTGATGTCTGGAACCTTTTTTATTTCTGAAACGGCAACACTGGTTGACAGACGTCGACGCGAACGGACGTGTCACGCTCGCACTAAATGATTAATTTATCTGTTCTAATTTAAACGACAAGTCGCAAACGTGAAACATAACAGATTGTAACTATAATGTACTTTAATGAATATGTAAAATTTATTAATAAACCAGATTGAGATTCTTCCAGAATTCTCTCGATACGCTGGGATTTTTTAGGAACCGGTAGTAGTTTTGATGTTTATAGGAGCCTTCACAGGGCCTAAATTGAATAAAGTGTTTTTAATCTCAATAATATAGTATATCGATATTTTCGATATTATACTAAGCTCTGGTTAGAGAGAGAATAAACTCTCTTGCAATAAATGACCAGTATGACGTATTTTACATCTGTGTAAAATATTCGAAAATTTTACGTTTATTGAATTTTTTTCCCTAAATGACAAAGTCACTTGCATGTGTCTTAAAATGGCTCATATACTAAGAAAATTGCAAATCTAGAATCAGCGTAATAATTAACAGAATTATATCTCCGTGAACACATACGCTCAGAATCCTGAAGCAAAATGTTCAATGAGATGCAACCGAAGCAATAATTCTCACCCGGTTTAACCCTAAACCGGTTAACCGGGCGAAAGTTGCCCGGTTTAAGTGAGTTAACCGGTTTGCTAAAGATGTTCGGATACGGTGCTAAATGCAATTTAAAATTTTCGCTGTTCAGATAATTTAAGTTTGTTCGACTTTGTGTCTTTACCAATTATGAATACAGTTTCGTTTACGGACAAGTGTATTTTTAAATAAAACTTTTTTTATTATTAAAACAATAAATCTTAATCGTTTACTTTTATATCTTTTATTTATTTTTATATTTACACTACGTACGATAATATTTAATCGTGATAACAAAACCGCTGGTTAGCTGGAAGAAAATGCCTTTTTTTATGTCATAGGAGGCAAACGAACAGGTGGGTCACATCGTTTACTTTTATATCTTTTATTTATTTTTATATTTACACTACGTACGATAATATTTAATCGTGATAACAAAACCGCTGGTTAGCTGGAAGAAAATGCCTTTTTTTATGTCATAGGAGGCAAACGAACAGGTGGGTCACCTGATGCTAAGTGGTCACCACCGTCCATAGACACTTGCAACACCAGGGGAGTCGCAAGTGCGTTGCCAGCCTGTGTTGGGG
>MU158742.1:1114682-1129994 GCA_015888305.1 Antheraea pernyi | reverse complement strand
CGTAAGAAGCACACCGCCATGGTGCTCCTCGACATGGAAAAGGCCTTCGACAGGGTGTGGCACGAAGGCCTACTCTATAAGCTCGCCACAGCGACTACCACCCCCGCCCGTCTGCAACGATTAATGCAATCATTTCTAGACAACCGCCGCATTAAAGTGAAAGTCGAAGACAAGACATCCCGTGAAGTAGCGGTGCGAGCAGGAGTGCCGCAGGGCAGCTGCCTATCGCCGCTGCTTTACGCGTTATACACTAACGACATCCCGACGGTCGGCGAAGCGAAACTCGCGCTTTTCGCCGACGACACGGCCTACTGGGCGACGTCCATCAATCGCAAGAGAGCCGCTTCACTACTTCAACCCACACTCGACGCATTACCCGAGTGGCTGTCCAAATGGCGGTTGGCAGTCAACGTAGGGAAGACGCAGGCCTACCAACAGGGATATACAATTAAACCCACACCACCCCTGTCACTCCAAGGTCAAATCCTGCCGTGGAGGAACGAGGTAAGGTACCTTGGAGTCACTATTGACAGAGGTCTGACATTCCGGAAGCACGTTGATGGTATCATCGCGCAAGCGAAACTGGCGAGGAGAGTGCTGTGCCCGGTGCTCACCTCGAGACTTCCCTATCGCACTAAACTAGGCCTCTATAAGACGTACGTGAGGTCACGACTCACGTACGCAGCCCCGGCTTGGTTCAGTTGCGTATCAGAATTTTTAAAACGCAGATTACGAACTCAACAAAGCCAGACGCTCAGAACGATCGTCGGGGCCCCGCGTTACGTCATGAACGCGACGTTCGCTCGAGATCTGCGAATAGAGAGCCTAGACGAGTTTATAAGCAGCCTCGCCACGAATATGTTTCGGAGAGCGGATGCTTCGGCGCATGTACACCTCCACGACATAGCGCCGCTCCACGCAAGACCTCCAGACGACGAAAACACCGATGACCAGCCTATTAGCAGGAGAAAGTCAGTTAGAGCACACGCACGCACGCTTATGCACTCGCCAGAGCGAGAATGAAAGCATCGTGCATTGATTTCCCGAAGGAGGTTTTAGAAATAAACCCCCGCCAACCGACACGCCCTATAATAGGGCGGCGAACACTGTCCACCGTCAGAGGGTTTACCCTGGCACGGTTTCCCCACACCCGTACTATTAACGGGAGTGAGAAGAAAGCAACTGACTGACAAGATCGTAGTCTGATTGGACAAGGCATCATAGTAACATTGGGTAGTTCCATTGCACAAGGCATCGTAACAACATAGAGTAGTCTGATTGTACAAGGCATCATAGAAACATAGAGTAGTTTGAGTGCATATAGAGTGACAGTAATATTGAATAGTTAATCGAGAAGTCTTCATCGTCAGTAGTAAGTGCTCTGTTGGCTCGGGGACGCGGTCATTATACGAGAACCACGGTGTTTTCTTGCGACCACCCCGACCTCCGCTTTAAAACCACCACCTTCATCGGCTGACTCGTGCATCATTGCACATCACCGAGGCACCTGCAAGACATCCACCAGCATCCGACTGTCGCCACCGAGGCGGGCTACCGGCGCTCTCGCTACCACCTTCGAGAGTTCTACGCCCGCCCACCGCCGGGGAACGTCGCCTCGCCTCACTTCTCACCTCATTTCCACCTCACCCCACCTAACCGCGGGCCGGTGACGTACGAGGGCGAGAGGTGTCGCCATATTGACAGGCGGCGGCCCCAATAACCAGCCTGTCTCTCCAAACAGAGCGTGCTCACGCCCACGCCTGCGTAACCACAGATCACGCCGCCGTGATCTGGGGGTAAATTTCGCTCCCGCACAGCAGACTAGGCCCCCCTCGGCAACGGCTCAAGCCTAGGTCCGTTCCCTCGGCGTGGAGCCCTTGAGTGCGCTGCTCGCGCGATACAGTGACACAAAATCTTACATCACTGCGACAACATTACACATATCATCTCCACACACGTGCACGCTTGCACACGCTTACACATGCAAGTGGAAGGGTTTTATTTTTTTCCCTTATCAAACTGAATTAGTTTAGAATATTATCCGATACGAAATATATATAATAGTTGTTGAGGCAGCTCGTATATCTGCACGTCTTACTTATTCTTTTATCCTATTCTATTTTTAAATAATCTATTTATCTTAACATTTGAAGTGCTAAAAGTAAAAACTGGCTAAGTCAATTTTTTTTCAAATTGATTTTTTGTAGTTTTTGACAAAATAGTGATTTCATAATATGACTATCTAAAACAAATGTAAAACGCGTTGGATCACATTTTTTTATGTGAAACATCTATAGGCGCGGGTAAACCCGATTTTGGGTTGCCGCGACGTGGCGACGCAAAACACGAACTTTGCACTATTAACGAAATACTCAAAAAGATTTGCAACCCTATCCGTATAAACATAAGATTCAAATTGTTTTGTCGTGCACTAGTTCTACTAGTGTTACGCGGCATGCGGCGACGACCTAACGCCCTTTGACAAAAGCCGACAAACACACCGCACCTGTGCCTAATTGAATTTATGTATTTTTTATTTAAATGATGATATGATTCCTGTCGTAATCTATTCTTTTATGCATATAACTTATACAAAACAATTTCGATGGTTCACATCTTCCAGGCGTCCCGTGACAGCTCTTTTTTGTTGTTTTTGTATTTCTTCTTTAATAGTGAATAACTAGCTAAGTCGGTGACTTGACCACGTTAGTTATTATTATTATTAAGCATATTTTACACAGAATACAATTCCAAATTCATATAACATACAAAATTTCCTTTCAAATCGTTTCCTTTCATTCTAATTTACGCGAGTCCACCATAAAGCGCGTTCAAAATTTAAATTGTCTCTCCTGTAAAGTTTTGTAAATGTGACTTAGCCAGTTTTCCCTTTAGGCCTTCATATATAAATAGTATATTAATAACTCTATCGTCCGACGTCTAAAGTTTTCTAGACAGACGTATATACAGAAATAGTATATATTGTATAATGTACATTTTTATTTTGAGACACTATCTCACTTGTAATATATTCATCCTGCGTCAAGTCGATTTAACGATAAGGTGGAGTTCACAAGATACATTTTTTATTAATTTATTTATAATTTTTAACCGACTTCGAAAAAGGAGGAGGTTACCACGTTCGGTTGTGTGTATTTTTTTTTAATGTATGTTAATCGATATCTCCGTCAATTATGAACCGATTTTAATGATTCTTTTTTTATTTGTTTAACTGAAAACTTCTTTAAGTTGAGCGGTATTTTTTTGGCGGTAGATAAGCTTATGATTTAGTGTCATGACATGTTAATAAGCGTGACCGATCGTATTATGCTTGCGCGGCTTGCGTCTCAGACTAGCGACGCGTAGAATAGCAGACTGTCTACGTGTAATGTTGATATTTCGTATTGACACTGTGCAGCTCATCATATATTTGATTACTTAATAAACTGTATAAAAACGTGTATAATTATTGTTCCGAGAGCCAATAGATGTGAAAACCAGACTTCGAATAATTCAGACTATAATGAATTTAAAAAAAGTGTGTGTGCGTGTACTTATGTACACGCGTTAGAAGTTATACTTCTTTGGCGTAGCAAGATAAAAATCTTTTTAAATATTTTATCTTTCGCTTTATTCTACGTTTGTAGAAAAAACGACACAAACAATAGAAAAAAGGTATTTATTAGAATATAGTATTATACAAGGTATTTTTATAATACATTGAAAGTTGTAATACAAAGAAATACAAACAACAATAAGTACTCACCGGACATTTTTTTTTCTCGAACTGACTACGCTATTAACCTGGCAGAGTCTTCACAGCTTCACCGGACTAGACTCACCGGACATGGTTGTTTCGGGTGATACCTGTACCGGATCGCTCGCAGGGAGCCGACCGCCGCATGCCATGAATGTGGCGCTCCGGAGGACACTGCGCAGCACACTCTGTCAGAGTGCCTTAAGCGCTCGCCTTAGTAGTCCAGTGAAGCTGTTAAGACCCTGCTTGGTCAATAGCGTAGTCAGTTCGAAAAAAAAAAAGTTTAAATAAAAAAAATATATATATATTTATTCCACATTATCTTATAAATAATTACGTTCTTCACGTATTTTATTATAGTTTGAGAATAATCACAACCTCATAATAATTTTCAAAATTAACATTTATATAATCGAAATAAAAATGTATAAGAATTATTTTTATGTATACACGTCCTAACCGCAGTAAGGGTTGCCATAAATTCCCAAGAATCACCCGTTTTGTCAACTAGACATGTTTAGGTTTTGGACCCCGGTATGATTTATAATTTCAACAGCCCGTCCCTATTGGATTTGTTTATTTTATTCCCACGTTAGGCATTGCCTATGGCTCGACCCGTATACTGTATACTCATAGATGTTGATTTCCACTTGCGTTACTATAACATAATCGCTATGTGCTTGTTGGGGCTTAGCACCAATGAAACTATATTTTAACATAGGGAATAAATTTATTTCCTAAAGTATTTTTATACTACTCATCTACATTACATAAACGTTGTCCCGTCCTGACAATAAAAAAACCTTGACAAATTATATACCTAACGATTCCTCGTGAACCACTTTACCTACTAGTGAAAACCGCATGAAAATCCGCTCAATTGTTTTTGAGGTTATTCCGAACAGACAGACCGTCAGACGTGGCAGAGCACTTTGTTTTATAATATGGAGTGATTCCTCAGCAACGGTCCATTCTTGTAGACCAAGCGCTATGTGTTGTCTCTCAATCTTCAAAAATATGTACTATATAAAAATTAGCTATTCAAAAATGCCGACCGTTTCTAATATTACAAATTCTAATATCTTTTAGGTTACCTCTTTCAAAACAAAAGAAAGTAGAAAATACTCTAAAAATTACTTATTAACAAAAACAATATAACCCTCTGGAATTGATTTCTTACAAAAAAATTTATATCATAGGATGCAAACGAACAGGCGAGTCACCTGGTGTTAAGTGATCACCACCATCCATAGACACTTACAACATCAGGAGAGTCGCAAGTGCGTTGCCAGCCTGTGTTTGGGGGAGGGGGGAAAGGAATGTGGGCCTCCGGCGCTCTCACTGACCGAACGAAACGCACTAATGCAAGTACTGTTACTTCACGTCGGTTTTCTATGGGTTGGGTGGTAGTGCCCCGGGCATGTCGACCCAGTAGTGCTGAATACAGTAATAGCTTCAGCGTGGCTCTACCACCTACAACTAATAAAATCAAACAATTTCTGTTGTAGTGAGACATAACAGCCAACCAATTCCAGGCGTAACTAATACAGTAGTTATCAAAATATTATACAATGATTTCTATAAAATATTTATAATATTGGTTGCAAAATACTTCGCTAAATATTTAGCAAATTATCGTTCTACACGAAACGGTGGTTTTATAAGAAAGGGTCTTTCTTAACATATTATTTGGAAAAATCACTTAATTTGCTTGTCCCAATTATTGATACAAAACAGATCCATACATATAAAAAGGCTAACGGGACGAAATCTGTACAGTAAATATTTTAAAGAAAAAATACTCTAGTGGTGCTCTTACAATCAATGACAGACAGGACATATTTCCATTGTTTTTTAAATTTTTGTCTTTCTGTCTGTCTGTCGTTTGTACGGGATTTACGCAAAAATTACTGGACGGATTTTGACGAAATTTGATATGGTAATAGTTTATGCACCGGTATAATATTTAGGACATGTTTTACATATATAACACATGCGTATATATGTATATCGTACTTATAAGAAACCATAAAAGAAGGCTTATTATAGAGTGATTCAATATGTGAACAATTTTGCTCTCTGGAACTAACACCTCCCATTGTGCATCCGTCAAAAATGAACGTAGTATAATGTTTTTTCAAATATATACGATAGTCTAGATGCTGTAGACGCTACGTCTCGGAGATAAAATCGTTCACCAAGGGTGATGCCAAATAAATCGTAAAAGTCGAATTTTAATACATATTATAGTCCTATGATTTGATTAATCACTGTGTTTGTAATTGAAATTTCACGCGGACATGGTCACGGGCACAGCATAGTACCCTATATAACAGTAAAATTTTAATGTGCTTAAAAGTTTGCCCTAATTTCCCGACTTTAGAGAGATTTACGTTGGAACCGAAAAAGATTAAAATCGTTGCTGTAAGTAAAAAAATATTGACGGTAACGACTTCGGAAACTGTAATTTTATTTTTATTCTATTTCTCGCAAAATATATAACTTTTGAAAAGAAAACTTCCTTAAGCGAGTTGAGCGGTATTATTGGCAGGAGATAAATTTATAATTACGCGTCATGACATGCTGCGTAAGTATGACCGGTGACATATACGACGACGCGTAGTATAGGTGCTTATGTACATGTAATTTTGATATTTTGCAACTCATCATACGGTTGATTCATCGATAAACTTTATAAAAATGTATATAATTATTGCTCCGGGTGGCAATAGATATGAAAAATACACTAATGTTAATAATTTGAATAAACAAACTCTAAAATTTAAATATTGTCACTCACACTATATTTAATATGCAAATTCAAAAGGGAACACATTTATGTCATTGTTCTGAGTTGTCACTTCTGTTGGCAGTCCTGATGACTACCTCCACTTTAAAAAAATATTGTTATGTAATGAAAACCCCTTGTCTAAAATAACATGGTAATAACTTCATATGTAAAATAGGAATTAACTAGCTGTTGATTTCTTTACGAATAAATAAATATATACCAGAGTACAGAACGCTTACAGTAGCAGAATTTCAACTATTTAATCAGAGACTCAAACGAGTCTGTGTGTAAACGGCCATAGCAAAATAATGAGGTACGGTGTCACTATCAGCGGAGATGAGATAATATTACGTAATTAAGTCAGCTTCATTTCAATAAAATATGTGAAAATAACTCTATTTATTTGTTAACCTCTCCTCAATAAAAACCGCCGAATAATTTTATTAAATACTAGCTGTTACCCCGGCTACGCACGGGTGTATTAACGAAAAATCTCCCCTTTATACCATGATCATATAATGAAAAGTATGGCAACTTTAAAAGTGAATGTCAGTCTGTTCATTACATTAATACTCTTAAAAATCTCCCTAATGTATTCTTTGTCACCTTCTGTGTATATGGAGACTTTTTAATGCCAAATTTTTCAATGTTTCGTTGAATAAAGAATTGAACCATTTCTTTCATACAAACCTTGCTCTGAAAACTAAAATAACAAAAGAGAATTAGATAAATATATATAGCCGTTCTCAAGTGATACGCTTACATAAATTCGACAAATGACTTTTATTTATATAAGTAGGAAAGAATATGTTCTGCAAAGCAGCCGGTTACCAAGTACTAGATAATTAATAGTATCCAAATAAAATTGGTAAATAACATTTGTAAACATTGTGATCTAACTTTAATAGAATGTAGCTGATGTCAGTAAATGTGGTATTTAAGGAGACAAAATTAGAAGAGAGTTTCAAATTTCTTAATCAAAATTTCACACGACAAAAGTTACATCCAAACCTAGGAAGGAAGTTTTACATAACATTTTGTTGCGTCAATAATCGACATTTGGGTTTAGAGACTACAAATATAACAACTGATATTATATAATTATTAGGAAAATTCAAAGTAGTGATTAAAGTTTAGAAGGTAGATCACTTATATAAGATAAACACACCGCTTAGCTGCAACTCGTTTTGTGTTCGAAGGACAATTTAAATATTACGGTGACCCGGATAGTCATAAAGTAGGCGAATGTAGTATCTACAGATTCGGAGCGTTGAGCTGAATCCGAAGAAGTGACAAACGGAAGCAAGATGGTGGAAAAATTTTTGAAGGTTGAGGAAAAACTGTTATTTCAATTAATTTTATGAACTAATCAGTGTTCTTCTGTTTCAGATGGACCTCCGAACCGGGTTAATGACACGGGTCATGTGGAGGCTATCAGACTCTATATGATCACGACCGAAACTAACAGGGGGTAAGTAGAAGAAACAATTTTTTTTTGTCGAAAATGTGAATTTTTAATGGAATTATATTAATATCTCGAAGGTGGTGGACCAGGAGACAGTACCTGGTATGAGAGTACGAAGACGGGATCTTCCTACCTTCAGACCCTATCTGAAGATATCGGAAACTACAAGAAATTTAGCAAATTGGACAGAGTTATGATGTTCAGAATGACAATTTTAGAGCAAATTTATGGTTTTTCTAGAAAATTAGAAAAAAAATATATAAAACGTAACAAAGGACAGATATACTATCAAATAGAGGATCGAGAGACGAATCAAACGATATACGATACTGTTGTATTTAAATTTATAACGAATGTTATTAGTACACTAAGTAATTACCGCTTCAGATTAAAAATATATTTTAAAAAATCCTTTTAATGATATTTTAATATTTAATCTGTGGCTAGTATATGAATGAGATTAACTGTTGGATCACATTCAAGCCGAGTCAAAGTTCTATGTTTCCACACACTACTAGCGGAAAAGCGAGAAAGCGTTGTAACTCATAGGTCGCGAATTGCATGTATCAGGCAACAGCTCAAGCCGAGGTGTGCCGTGCACCCTTGAGCTAGTTGTCAAATAAAATCGGCTGAGTGCCTTAAGCGCTCGCCTTAGTAGTCCGGTGAAGCTGTTAAGACCTTGTTTGATCAATAGCGTAGTCAGTTCGAAAAAAAAACATGTAACTCAATCTCAGTCCACCAAAAATCTGCTTTGTGCAGGTGCTATAGAATTGTTAGCGACTAATCAACGTTCAAAAGTATCTAAATGTTCTCACGCTAGAATAGGCACCACACCGCTCGGATTCAAAGTAACCATCACAAAGCAACCGGATGCAGCCAAAATTCATAATCACGAAACGGGCGTACAGTACAAATACCAGAATATAAGAAACATGCTTAATTGAAATATTATGCTTTATCTATTCTATATATATATATATATATATATATATATTTTCTGTGCGTGTGTATGTCACTGAACTCCTCCTAAACGGCTAGACTGATTTTGATGAAATTTTGTGTGCATGTTCCAGTGGATGCGAGAATGGTTTAGATTCACAATTGGACCCGGTAGGTGGCACTACGGTTGACTTTTAGAATTTATATTTTTTATTATCAAGGCAGGACAACGTCCGCCAGGTCCGCTAGTATATATCTATATATGTAAAAAGAATGTGAATATAACGTGTTTCGTGAAAAAAATTTTTGCAGGTGAGTAGGAATAAATAATAGAATATATTTCAATCATTTTTAGAAATGTCTGTCTGTCTGTTTGTATGAACACGCATCACTGCTAAAGTACTGGGTTCACCATAAATACTTAAAAACGTAAAGAATAACCTCGGGAGTACCTTAGTGTTTGTTTCATTAAAATCGATCCACTCTATCAAAAGTTATTGTAGTTTTAATGACGACGCAGCGATAGTACGAAAGAAAACTAGACAAGTACACTTTACATAAGCCTCCACGCAGACGAAGTCGCGGGCACAGCTAGTATTATATATTTATGTATGTTCTTATCACTTAAGAACACATAAGAATATCACATAACAGATTTTAATATAAGTATTTTCGATTATAAAACTCAAGCTCTTCCACAAACATTACTATTGCCAAGTGGTCTTAATCTATAATTTTACCATCTGTTATACTTCTAAGATATTCATTGGAATTAATATAAAGCATATTTAACAGCTTTAAAGGACACTATTGATCTACATTGAATGCCAGATGTAACTAGAATATCGAATTATATAAGGATTTACACCATATTGATCAAAATCCTGTCGCAAATAACTAATCATTTTTTAATTATATGTTAAAGATAGTACTGATTACTACCAGTTATTCTTAGGAGATAGACATATTATATGGTGGTAGAGCCACGCTGAAGCTACTACTGGTTTCAGCATGAATGGGTCGGCTCGCCCGGGGTACTACCACAATCTCACAGAAAACCGACGTGAAGTAACAATGCTCGCATTGTTGCGTTTCGTTCGGTCAGTGAGAGTGCCGAATACCCATCTCCACTCTCCCCCTCACTTCTTCCTCCTTCCTCCCACAAATACAGGCTGGCAACTCCCCTGGTGTTGCAAGTGTTTATGGACGGTGGTGATCACTTAACATCAGGTGACCCACCTGTCGTTTGCTTCCTATAATATATTTAAAAAAAAATACCGCTCAATACGCCTAAAGAAGTTATCACTTAAATAAAAAAATGAATAGGCTTAATGATTTTTTACTAATAATAAGCTTTATTCGTGATAAGTTGTTACTTTGCAAACGAAGTTAGAACATTTCATTTACTACTGTCTGCTAAACACACCGTCAATCGAAACAAAACACTCGGGTAAACTTTTCCTTTGCATCTGGAAACTGTGCAGAGACCGTGTGTGTCTAGTTAAATTTTGCGCAGTTTCCACGATTTTTAGTATACTAATGTAAAAAAAACAGTGACCAATAAAATCATCTGAATGTATTAAGTCCATTTACTTATCCACTTTTCTCTCGTACTTAAGTCGCGTTGTCATTAAAATTACAATAACTTTTGATAGACTGAACCGATATTTAACCAACTTCGAAAAAGGAGGAGGTTACTATATACGTTCGGTTGTGTGTATTTTTTTTTGTATGTTAATCGATATCTCCGTCAATTATGAACCGATTTTAATGATTCTTTTTTTATTGGAATCGGTTATTTTCAGAGGTGGTCCCATATATATGAAGAAAATATTCAACCCCTAAGGAGCTGAAAAATCGTTTATTTGATTTTCACCCACTTCGTCTTTACGTAATTTCGTGAAATTGGAACCGATTTATTATACCCATTAGAAACCAAATATATTTATGCACACTAAAAATGGAAAAATAAAAAAAATTACTTTATTATTATTTATTTATTATTATTATTAATTAAAATTATTAAAAGTAGCTGAATTATGAAATTAACCAAATTAAATAAAAAATATTGATATTTGCGCTACCTAATAATATATTTGAAGTCAATGCCAACCTAAATTCATATCATCTACATACAAATTTTTGATCCACTTTCGTGTCCCATCTCGTACATATTTTATTACCTGCAACGAATTTAAAATGTAGGTTGGCATCGACTTCAAATATATGATTAGGTAGCGCAAATATCAATATTGTTTATTTAATTTGGTTAATTTCATAATTACTTTTCGCTTTTTAGTGCCTTATTAGTTTTTCACATCGAAGGCGGTTTATTTTTTTTTGTAATTTTTTTTATAATGAAACAAAGATTAAATGTTACTCGAAGATTTGCTTTATAGTTGTCTTGAAGAGGTTTTATCGTGAACGTAATATTTTAGCAGTGATACGTGTTCATAGAAACAGAAATACAGATAGACTGACAAACAGACATTTATAAAAATTAATTGAAATGTATTTTATTATTTATTCCTACACACCTCCAACAATTTTTATTACAAAAATTCTTATTTGAATACCTAACAGAACGAACCGAACCTCTAACTCGTCTTAAAAACCTCGGTAATTTCACAAGATAACCGAGAAGATTTTTTCTCATCCGTTCGTTTTTTTTTTATGAATTCCCTTTTTTAATTTACGACTAATTTACGTCGTCGGGAGAAAGTTTCATTTGTAAAGCTAAATTACTTTAACGATTTACGTTAACTCCACGGCCGAAATTAACCGGCGAGTAAATTCACTCGGACCGGCGCGGCGGACCCTTTTTTTTGAAGAATAACAGAATTTCGTAAATTATCTAAACGTGTCGCTATATTTGAAGTTGTAAATTTCGCTGATATTTATTAGAGGTTGTTATACATTACTGTAATAAAAAGTAAGTGTTGTTGTTCGAATTCAAAATAAAAAATGTTTTTTTTTTAACTGACTACGCTATTGATCAAGCAACGTTTTAACAGCTTCACCGGACTACTAAGGCGAGCGCTTAACGCACTCAACCGATTTTATTTTGACAACTAGCTCAAGGGTGCGCGGCACACCTCGGCTTTGGCTGTTGCCTGATACATGTAATTCGCGACCTATCTGAGCTAACCTAAGCTAAGCTAACTATTCATACATATATGAGTTGTTGAAACATATATGTGTACCAAGCATACATACCTCAACAACCCTTATATATATTTCGTATCGGATAATATTTTAAACTTTTTCAGTTTGATAAGGGAAAAAATAAAACCCTTCCACTTGCATATGTAAGCGTGTATGCGTGCACGTGTGTGGAGGTGATATGTGTAATGTTGTCGCAGTGATGTAAGATTTTGTGTCACTGTATCGCGCGAGCAGCGCACTCAAGGGCTCCACGCCGAGGGAACGGACCTAGGCTTGAGCTGCTGCCGAGGGGGTCCTAGTCTGGTACAAAAAACGATTTATAAAATTTAGGTCCTTGTGGACATCGAAACCACCACCAGCTCAGACAAAAAAGTCAGCCATCGCGAAGAACAGGCAAGAAACTATTATGTTAGCTATACCCAACTCCGTCTGTGTAGAACCTAATATAAAAAACCAGTGACTAACAAAATAATCTGAATTTATTAAGTCCATTTACTTGTCTACATTTCTCTCATACTTAAGTTGAGTCGTCATTAAAATTACAATAACCTTGGATAGAGTGAACCGAGGATATGCTTTATGATTTTCTTGCGGAGGTTTTATTTTGAGGTTTGTGTAACGAACGAAGCAATGGCGAAAGCGGGGTGGCAGAGTTTAGAAGCCCGACTGGGTCGCGACCACCATGCATATGGCGAAAAAGCCCGTCATAGTGATTCGCTTCTGCGGGTCGCGTTTCGGGATCAGCCTGTGCATATCCAGCTTTTCCGGGCGGGCATGACAGCGGCGACCGGCGATGAATAGTGTGTCACTCGGTGATCGCCATTGTTTTTGGATTGTACTGTGCTTACCATCAGGCACAGTGCAGTCATTTTGCCGTGCTACAATAAAAAAAAAGAACGCAGTACTTTATTAGTAACACGTGTTCATACAAATAGACAGACAGACGTTTATAGAAATGATTGAAATATTTTTCATTACTTATTCCAAGACACCTGCAACTATTTTTTTTTACAAAAATCTAAAAATATAGATACGTTAGACTTACATTCTTATTATATCTATAGATATAGACTTGCAATCGTTTAGCAGATGCGAGAAAGGACTTTTGACTTTTGACATCCGAATCCGCTTGACATGATGCTTGAACTTCTCTCTCCCATGTCTCCAAACTGTCGGGGCAGAGGGCGGACACATGCTTTTGCATCTTGTTCTGTTGACGGTTTCACTCTTCAATTCACCCCATGTAAGTCACATCTTAGAAGACTCTGCGAGCACAGATTTTCATTAGGTGGACCATGGCTCTGCCTACTCTTGTGTTCCAGTCCAATGCTTGCTTAGGAACATAACAGTTGTCCCTTCGTAAATTAAAGCCGTTCCAATTCCATTTTCGACGTCGCACTTGATGATCCATGAGATCTTCATGGCACATTTTTCAGAACTCTGCATTGCTGATTATCTCAGGTCAGAAGATTCCCAAGATTTGTCGTAGACTGCGGTGACAATGTTTAATAAGAAATAACGCAAGATTATGAATAATATATAAAATCGACTACATGACATTCCAAGACTTCCATTACTTTTTTAATAAATCATTATTTATGGTCGCAATCGTAATAATAATAGAATTCTATTTCACAATACCATTTTAATAGAAAAACGTAACGAATACATCTATTTGAATTGTTGTCACAGCGGCTTCACTGAGGCGTTCCCTGTAAATCCACATTTACCCGATCCCACTGGTTATATACGATGCGGGTGCACCCACATTATTATTACCCCGTTTGTCATAGATCAAATCGTTCATTGCAAAAAACAGAAAGGACATTTTAATAATTTATAGAGTTCTAAACGTCTAACGAACATAAAGCTAAAAGTTCACGACTGCAACTCCTAAATAGGATAAAATTTTACTTAAAAATACGATAGGTGCTTATTTGTATTAGCAGCAAACGCTAGATCATCGGTGTGGGGTCGCACACGTTGTGGTATTCTATCAGCTGCACTATGGAGAATGTGTTCAAGATCTGCACCAGTTAATTCCACCATTTCCGCTCCATCTCATGACTTCCAAACTTCATACGGCCCTCGATCGATTTGTAGTCACCGTTACAATTATCGTGTATAATAAGCGCTTTGTTTTGTCATTTGTTATGCGAACTGCAAAACAATGAAACACGCTACTTGAGTTTTTATTAAATTACAAGCTGTTATCCACGGCTCCGCTCGCGCATTTTTTTTATTTAATTATTAAAATAATGAAGCTAAGCGATCACCACCGTCCATAGACACTAGCGACACCAGGGGAGTGCACTGCTAACTTGTTTTTGGGGAAGAGGAGAGAAGGAGGGAGGTGGGTCTCTGGCGCTCTCAATGACCGAACGAAACGCAACATTGCAAGCACTGTTACTTCACGACGGTTTTCTGTCAGAGGATGGTACTACCCCGGATGAACTGACCCATTCATGCTGAAACCAGTAATAGCTTCAGCGTGCCTCTACCACCTACAAAAATATACGATATGCGTATTAAAGTACAGAACACATAATAGACACAATCATTCAGACGATAGACACATGTTTAAAATTGGCTCAATATTTATTTAAATCAATGAATCATTTTGAATTAGGTACCAAACAGATATATTTTTTATATTATATTAATATTTTTATACTCTATGAAATCGGTGTATGAATTTTTCATGTTACGCCCGAGAGCCGAGTTTTGCAGTAACGCGCACGACACTGTTTTTCGGTCTAATACCTCGATGTACCGACATCGCATTACACGCCAATAGTTTTATGTCCATTTCGTAACGGTTTGAATTAATATAAACATGGACAGCACGAAACCGCTATTTAAAAAATATAACTAATCAACTACGATTTTTTTTCCTCGATGTTAAATATCTTTACTTCATAATCTGAGGACTAATGTCATGATAAATAGTAGTAGGCCTCCTGAGCCGAGAGTTCACGGGTAAAATACCTATGACTACCATTTCATAATGAGTAATATGGTCAATCTTGTATCTAAGTGTTAATTACATAATAAACTCATCTTCGCATTTATAACATTGTTTAGAATAAACAAAATATATGCAACGATGAAAGGATGTTCGTAACTTTTTCACGCAAAGACGACTGAAAACGACGAAAGACGAAGTTGCGGGTTACCTCTAGTATATATATATAT
>MU158742.1:1102555-1114601 GCA_015888305.1 Antheraea pernyi | reverse complement strand
AGTATATATATATATATATATATATATATATATTTTAGCTACACAATAACCATAATACATTCAGTCTGTGCCTACTTTAAAATGAAATGGCCGCATGCGAAGCGTTTGAGCGTTGAGCGTTTGAGGTACCCCTCAAAAGAATTATTATAATTATATTCATTATTATAAGTTATATATTACAAACCTTTGATGTTAAATAGATAATTTTCAATACATACCCTCCGTGTACTCTGTCGGGGTCATAAATATCAATATATATTGGAGTAAGTACAAACATTAAGGAACTCCCATAAATAAATACCTGTCACGCCCTTTGGGAATAACTTTTAAAAATTCAGAAATAAGTTTTTCTTTGTTCTTAAGCAATGAAACCTCGTCAAAAACTTTCATTCATGTTGTATATCCTTAAGAATAAATTTAGAAAAACAATTATAATAAAGAAATGAAAATTCTTTCAAGAATTATTGAAGATATAACAAAGTATTCTTTTGAATGACTTTCTAATGACTTTCCTATAATAGATATTATACCCGGTATTAGAGTAAATTCAATTATATCAATATTATCCGATACGAAATATATATAAGAGTTGTTGAGTTATGTATGCTTGGTACACATATATGTTTCAACAACTCATATATGTATGAATAGTTAGCTTAGCTTAGGTTAGCTTACATAGGTCGCGAATTGCATGTATCAGGCAACAGCCAAAGCCGAGGTGTGCCGCGCACCCTTGAGCTAGTTGTCAAAATAAAATCGGCTGAGTGCCTTAAGCGCTCGCCTTAGTAGTCCGGTGAAGCTATTAAGATCTTGCTTGGTCAATAGCGTAGTCAGTTCGAAAAAAAAAACAATTATATCAAACTATTTACAGTGAATAAACGATGTTTTTCTTTATGCAACCAGCAGTCAAGTGCCTCCGAAACATAAATTAAAGTTACGCCGGCCTTGACAATTAATAGTGTTGTATAAAATATTGATTGAAACAATTTGCATCTTTAATAAAACGTTTACCAAATATAAAATTGTTACGGTTTTTAAAAATAAATTGTAATAATAAAAATCGCGTAAAGGAAATAATAGCACACAAAGATTTATACACCTTTTAAAAATTGGAATCCAATACGGAGACATTTATCCTAGTATCAATACATGACAAAAAGCACGAAACAAAAGTCGCCATTATGAAGTTCATAATTGCAATATTCATTTTCGTTCGTACACGTAATAAAGTCCATGTTTTTATTCATGACATGAACAGTAGATACCTACTAAACGACAAACGAAATATCAATTTTTTGGGTACAATTTTTATTTTTATTATATATATAGTCATATAATAAGATATATAGTCTTCTATCTATACATATTAGTATTAATCGAAGTAATCCCCCATGCAATCAATACATCTTTGCCAACGCAGTGGCAGTTTATTGACGCCCTTCTTAAAGAAATCAGCTGAACGGGAGGCAACAAATTCTTCAAAGGTTTTTTTTTCCTCGAATTGACTACGCTATTGACCCAGCAGGGTCTTTACAGCTTCACCGGACTACTAAGGCGAGCGCTTAAGGCACTCAGCCGATTTTATTTTTACAACTAGCTCAAGGGTGCGCGGCACACCTCGGCTTTGGCTGTTGCCCTAACTATTCTAAGCTATTCATACGTATATACATTTGTGAACCATACAATCGAAATTGCATGATTCACAAATGAATACTTGTATATCGGAATGAAACGAACTAAAACTATTCGATTCAGTTCGTTGAGGGAAAAAAATAAAACCCTCCCACCATGTGTATGTATGTGCACGTGTGTGAGAGAAATGATCTCATATGTGTGTTCAAGTGATGTAGGTGAGTCACTGTATCGCGAAAATAATATCACGGGGGCTCCGCGCGGGGACGACCTAGGCTCGAAATATGACTGAGAACCGCGATGTGTGCGGGAACTAAAAAGGATCGATTACAAAAGCGCGGGCGCAACACACATTTAATAAGATCGAATTCAAATTTACTTTACGGCGACGGCGCCGAAATCTAAAAATACACATAACAAAAATTATTATTATTGAACGGTCGTTTTTAGGGGAATTTAAAACATTTGCTTTTGATCTAAAAGGTATGAACAGATAGATAACTCACGTGATTGTTGCCGTTGATAATTGCAATTTTAGGGATATATTAGGTCTTTACCTATGAAATTGCCGTTCTGTATGAAACAATTTCAACGATTTTTTTTCATGTTTTTTTTTATTTGTATTAATCGAAGTAATCGCCCATGCAATCAATGCATCTTTGCCAACGTAGTGGCAGTTTATTGATGCCCTTCTTAAAGAAGTCAGCTGGACGGGAGGCAACAAATTCTTCAAAGGCATTTTGTACTGCCTCTCGGATATAGATTATTTTTTTGCGCCAAGGAGTTATCCAAATTCTGGAAAACGTAGTAGTCTGCAGGCGCAAAGTCTGGTGAGTAGGGCGGATGACGAAGAACTTCCAACCCCAGTTCTTGCAACTTGGAGTCCGTCTGCTGTGCAGTATGAGGTCGCGCGTTGTCGTGCAGGAGCAGCGGAGACGAGCGATTGACCAATGCTGGTTGGAGATGTGCCAGCTTCTCCATCATTGTGTTCAGTTCTTCACAGTACACATCTGCAGTAATGCTCACCCCGTTTGGTAAGAAGCTGTGATGAATCACACCGGCGCTAGACCACCAAACAGTGACCATAACTTTTCTAGGGGTAAGTTTTCGTTTAGGGCATTGTTTAGGTGCTGAACCAGGATCCAACCAAGTCGCTGACCGCTTGCGGTTATCAAACAGAATCCATTTTTCATCGTAGGTAACAATGCGGTTCAAAATTCCTTCATTTGTGTGTCTGTTGAGCAGTGCAAGGGACGTCTCGATGCGTACTTCGCGCTGGCGATCATTGAGTTCTTGGGGCACCCATTTGTCAAGCTTTTTTACCTGGCCAATTTGACGCAAATGGACCAATATTATTTTGACACTAACGTCGAAAGTTGCTGCTAATTCAGCCGTAGATTGTGTATCATCAGCTTCCACAATCGCCTATAATTCGTCATTGTCGATCAAGGTCTTCGGACGACCGCGAGGTTCATTTTTCAGGTCGAAATTCCCAGAAAGGAAGCGAGCAAACCAATAACTGGTGGTGCGTTGGTTTGTAGTGTTAGCTCCGTAAACGTTGTTGATGTTGCGTGCCGCTTGTGCTGCGTTGCTGCTACGACGGTACTCATATTTTACATACTCATTACATATCATAATTACTCAAATTTTTTACACATCCGTGATGACAAAAAAGATTGAAATGTGATGAAAATGTTAACACTAATCAATAAACAAATGACTACTTTTGGAATAAAAGTATTCCGTGTTTTTAAAATAAAATAAATTTGAAATTAGAATTCTTAGCCAAACAAAAATTATTTTGATTTGAAATGGCCAGTACTGCAGAACGGCAATTTCATAGGTAAAGAAAGACCTATTATAATAAGAATGTAAATCTAAAGTGAATTTTTCGATTTTCTTGAAAAAAATTGTTGCAGGTGCCTGGGGATAAGTAATAAAATTCATTTCAATCATTTTTAGAAATGTCTGTGGGTCTGTCTATCTGTATGTATGAACACGCATCACTGCTAAAGTACTAGGTTCACGACAAAACCTCAGCAAGAAAATCATAAAGGATATACTCAGGAGTAACTTTGTTTCATTAAAATCGGTCCACTCTATTAAAAGTTATTGTAATTTTAATGACGACGCGGCGTAAATATGAGCGACAACGATAAGTAAATGGACTTAATACATTCAGTATTAATCACTGTATTTACATAAGATTACACGCATACGAAATGTAATGTGTCTGCACTTTTTATATTTTTTGTGAAAAAATGTTTTATATAAAGATACGTTACCTACATGATATTTTGACAAAACAAATGGCACGATAACGCACACATACGTAAAGTAATATTGTAACGCCACACTGTTTAGGTTGTAGGGGTGTAAGGGGTGTCGAATAACATCATAAGATTTGAGACACCTAAGCGAACCTCATCTGCACATGGTGCACCCTGCTGAAAAACGAACGAGGCAATGGCCAAAGTGGGATGATAGGGTTTTACAGTCTGAATGGGTCGAAACCACCATATATATGGCGAAAAATCCATCATAGTGATTCGCTTCTGCAGGTCGCGTTTCGGGATCAGCCTGTACATATCCAGCTTTTTGCAAGCCGGCATGACAGTGGCAACCGGCGATGGATAGTGTGTCACTCGGTAGTCGCCATTGTTTTTGGATTGTACTGTGCTTACCATCAGGTATAATGCAGTCACTTTGCCGTGCTACAATAAAATAAAAAAAACTGTCCTAGATAAAATGTGGAACTAAGATGGCATATACTCATATACGTTTAGAGCCACGCTGTAACTATTACTAGTTTCAGCATAAATGGGTCGGCTCCTTCGGGGTAGTACCACCCTCTCACAGAACACCGACGTGACGTAACACTGGTGGTGGGTCGCAATCACCATGTATATGGTGAAAAAGCCCGTCATAGTGGTTCGCTTCTGCGGGTCGCGTTTCGGGATCAGCCTGTACATATCCAGCTTTTCGCAGGCCGGCATGACAGCGGCGACCGGCGGTGGATAGTGTGTCACTCGGTGGTCGCCATTGTTTTTGGATTGTACTGTTCTTACTATCAGGCACAGTGCAGTCATTTTGCCGTGCTATAATAAAAAATAAAAAAAACATGTCGCATTACAGCCGGCCGTGATGTATGGGTAAAGTGAAAGGCGCCCATGGCTCAATTCAGAATGATTCAATGATTAAAGTAAATATTGTGCTGAGTTTTTGACATGCATCTATCATCTGAATGATTATATCTATTACATATTCCATACTCTAACACGCAGATTGAATTTAAAATGTATAGTTTGATATCTTGTTTACTATTCATGTCCCATTATCATTGCCATTTTCCAATTGTTAGGATTCAAAACGCGATTTTAATACCCTCAATCGAACAATTTTCCGAAAGGTTTCAGTTAAATGCTTACTATCCGAAAAAAAGTTTCACTTGCATCGTGGTTTCATAAAACGACACAATTTGTTTGTTTTTTTTAATATATTATTAAAATAATAAACAGACGAAGCCGTTGATACCAGCACGTTATAAAAATATATTACAATAACCTTCAATATTGTTTTAAATTACATCAGAGGATCCTCCGTATCACACCGACGATCTACGCCCACGAACAAAAAACAAAAAATAAATAACCAAAATCATGAACGCACCGAATCGAATTCATTATACCCGTTACATAAATCAGTGTATAGTGAAGGGATACATAAAACCCTACATACATGGGTTCTATTCAATTAATACAATACATGGGCGTGTATGTAAATTAGCTCTCAAACGGTCCCTGGACGAGGATACGAAAAGATACTAAGTCATTACATAGTGTATAATAACACAGTAGGCTAAGTTTTTCACTTTCGTAATTTAACTTGTTCCGGTGGATCCTCTGAAGCTACATTTATATTCCCAAAACTAGAGAAAAATGTGAAAATTAGATCTAACTATGAAAATTTGCGTTCATATAAATCATGTAAGTAAGTGTGAAACAAGTTCTTGCAAGCACACATGCGACAAGTCGTATTTCGTCTGAAAAAGCATTGCAGACGACGGATGTGGCAGCGGCGACGCTTTACAAGGCTCAACACGTTATGCTGAATATGGAATATGCAAGTTTTCACAAGCAACAGTCGCTGAACTGCTTAAAATATATCTGCCTACATTGATAGGTGAAGTCGAGCCAACATTTTAGTTGTTCACTATCGAAAGCATATACATTTTCATGAACCCCCGCTTACGAATTATGAACCCTCATTTTTTTGTCACGCCAACATAGACCCCCGTCTAGTCTCCCCTGGACCCTTGGCAGTCCACCTAGACCACTTTGGGAAGTGATGGTCTAAATTTTTAAAGAATTCTCTTTGTCGACTGACCCCGGCTTCCGTTGGGTGTAATGTACTAATATGACGTCATAAGTATCTGCGATTTAGACACATTTCATCAAGGAGTTAAGACATGTGACTCGTCACATAAATTTATTGTGTGACGCGTAATTTTACATCTTTTATATCTTCGAAGATATTTATTATGATTGTACACTGTAAAGCGCATTTTTAATCTAAATTAGATGCCATACATGAATAATACATTTATTTGGTTTAAAATAGTTGGTATATCGGTAAAGAATATAGCTTAACAAAGAATGAATTATATTTTAATAATAATGTTTAGAAAATAAAAAAATCTGTTGGTTGTATTTAGAAGAGAGGCATATACTATTGCAGCAATTCCTGTAGGTGATTATTAAAGTATACATTTCAGTGATACATACGAGTGCTGACAAGATAAACTCTCGGATTTTTTTCAACTAACTTATAATACAACGACTTTTCTCTAGTTTCTACTAATATAACACGTATGTACTATATGCATAAAGATTACTCTAGAAATTTTGCAGATATTAGTGAAAACCACATCAAAATCCGTTCAGTAGTTTAGAAGTATTAACGTGATAACACAGACAGACACGAAAAGTGACTTTGTGTTATAATATTTATACATGTAGATTTATGTTACAATACAATAAATAAGAACAAACTAAAAAATAGGCCATTAGAGGTACGCAAGCAATTCACCTCGTTTCTTTTTCTGCTTAGAAAATAGCAGTGCTTATTTATATTCTTATAGTCAATGAATTGAAGAATTTGATTCCCAAAACACAGTGGTATACAGCGATCTATCAGAAATGCCAAACTGTTGATTCCATTTCAAGAGAACCAGCTGCAAAAAGACGAAAATGATTTAAGTAGTTGATTAGATTCTAAGCTATTTTCTGTATTTAATTGGAGAAGGCATTACTTTGCGGAAATCTATCATTAAATATTATAGTGGACGCTACATTGCACTTCCGCTTGGAATTAATTGAACACTACTACGTCTAAGCGTGTTTCTCTCCATCACGGAGCATCTTCAGATCGATATTGATTCTTCCGATGCGGTCGGGTGCAACACTTAACTTCCGCTTGGAAGTGCAAAGTAGCATCCACTGTAATATTCTCTATAATCAATAGGCATATTCAGGTACAAAATACATGTTTGAATTCATGAAGTACACATACTGCACACATTAGAATTAGTGAGGCACTAATTCGTATATATATGATTAGCCTCCCAAGTTTAACTTAGGAAGATTCTCGTTGTTTCGTCCAAGGCAACAGCCCAAGCAGAGGTTCAGCCATTTCTACACCGTTGAGCATGTTACTAAGCGGTTGAACGCCATAAACGCTCGCCCCATTAGTTCGGTAAGGCTGTGAAGGCACATAAGACCAATTACTATTGAGTCGGAAAAAAAGCCGTCATATCAATTGTTATCGTCTATGTCCGGTTACGACACATCCGAGACCACAACGTGACTGGAACATTAACACAAGTGCCCACTCTATTAAGGACACATCAATTCTACCAGGTGACTGTTTAGACAGTAACAATATTTTTGGAGGACACTCTGCCCTCGATTCTCATACTAAATCAATAAAAAAAAAATAGGTGCTTAATATTTGACCTAATTATGTAGAAAAATACAAAAACTATACACGATCCTCTAAATGTCTATGTTAAAGCACAGTGTCAATGACCGTCGGGCGATTTCACTCTCATTTGAAAGGGAACGTGGGCACGTCAGGAACAAATCAGAAGGGTTTATTTCCCGTTTTACTATCGAAAGCTATTAACTCCGGGTCGCCCATTGTAGCTTTTGGTACCGGTCATTGCACTTAGGCTTATTATTTTAAGTACACGTTTGTAGCTATAGTTTTGAAAGTCTTAGAACAAACTTTAACTTAGGTTTTCTTGGTTGTTTAATACTATTTGTTTTAATATTGTTCTATCTACTCAGTATTCTAGAATACTGCGAGTGACTAACCTTTCACCTGATATACATTAATAAGAACAATTATATAGAATTGATGAATTACTTACATAATATAAATTTGACCGTTATTACTAATGTTGTGTTACTTAAATTATTTTGCAGAAATATAAGTAAATAGTAATTGCTTTGACTTCCATAGTTATGTCTATAAAAAAACAAGATATCGTTTACACGCACTTCGATATCGAATTTATTGTAAGGCGAAGCTCCGCTCGGATAAATAGTCACAGTGCCTACAGTGTTGACTTTTCTGGCGCCACTATACGTTTTAACACCAGGAACTAAATTTTGGGAGTTGACCTACTGTTATATTTGATAAACTATGGAGTTCACCTTTACCCGAGTGTCAAATCAAACAATAGACATCAAAGTGTGCGAATACAAAGGCATAGTAACGGCAAAACCCATAGATAACAAAAAACACTACAAAGAGTCTTATATCACGCAGTGTCTGTGTATGTATTTATATTCTTATAATTTATGACCCATGTATCCAGTTTGTATGATTCTTTTTTTAACTTATAGATATACTAGCTACCCATCCCCACTTCGCACGCTTGTTCTTACAAATAATATAAAACCATACCTTCTCTTCACAATACGACCAATTAAAACCAAAACGGTAACAAAACAATTGAATGTTAATCTAACTCGCTCATTCATTACTTTATATGGCGATTTTTAGTCAATTGTTTTCTATGATTTCTTTCAAACGATACTTTGTCCAACAACAAAATAATTAACCAAATAGGTGTTATTAAATTATACGCGTACACATACATATACATATTTCTATTAATATGGATAGATTTCTAATTAAAACTGGCAGATATTAATTCATTGAACAAACTTAATCATGTATTTATTTATTTTTGGCTACCAATCTTCTAGATTATTACCTACATTATCGAGTAGATAATAATATCGGATGTGTTTTGCAATAATTTAAATATTTTAACAAGATGGCGGCTTTGTTAAAACTTTCCGGAGAGTTTTATGCCATCTCAGAATTCATATTTCGTGGTATTATTTCCCATCCGTTTCACTTGTGTGCAATAACCGAACTATATTACGTAAAGTGCCAAAAATATTACAAAATATAGTCAAGTAACACAAACTTATAAATAAAATATAAAGTTCAATACACAGCGGATCCAGTCAAAAACTCCAAAGTCATTCTCTTCCAAACTCCAAACTAATGAATGCTTTTATATTTAGGTCACAAT
The DNA here is from genome assembly GCA_015888305.1 of Antheraea pernyi. NCBI lineage: Eukaryota > Metazoa > Arthropoda > Insecta > Lepidoptera > Saturniidae > Antheraea > Antheraea pernyi. Next base: position 1,105,360 of record MU158742.1, on the reverse strand, counting down.
AAATTTATTGAACAAATAAAAAAAAATTGATAAAGTATTTTCAACGCTCTCATCAAATAGATATTCGAAATCTATAAGTATACTATAAGTTTACAACTTAATTAAGAATTCACAATATAAGAAAATAACCGAAGCCGTTTCTCTCGCAAAATAATCCCGAAAGTTTTTTATACAAGAGAATTTTTTTGCTTCAGATAACTCACTCGAAGCGCTCGCCTTCCTTAATATATCTCACATGGATTAAAAAAAAAGGATATATCAGACTAGCTGATGCTCGCGGCTTCGCCCGCGTGTAATAGTTACTTTGGACTAGCGCTAAGATGAAGCGAATGCTCTCAAAAGTAAAAAACATATATTTTGAAACCTTCTTCACTGGTGATGATATATAGCTTATAGCCTTCCTCGATAAATGAGCTATCTAACACTGAAAGAATTTTAAATTGGACCTGTTCCTGAGATTAGCGCGATCAACCAAACAAACAAACCCTTCAGCTTTATAATAGCTTTATAATAATATATTTCGATTAATGGTCTCAATATTTTTCAAATACAAATTAAATGATTGTCAATGTTGATTATTGTTATTAACTTCATCAGTATCGAACAGATGGCGCTTTAAATTAGTTTGTTAACAGAAAACTGTAGGACCGACTGCTATAGATATCTCATAGATGGCGCCCCGTTTTAAATTTGAATTTATCTTTCAATTCCAATTTATTTTTTGTTGCACGTGTTCTGTTAATCTATGTAGTACGTAACCTCGATTTTTCTGTGTCAAGTGTTTAGGCAAACCCATAAATTACCCCATAATATCAAATACTTTATCATAATTTCAATTCAATTCAACAACAGAGCCACAGCAACGCGTGGCCGTGTTAGCTAGGTAATATTATATATCTATAAACAAATCTACGTATAGTCAGTTTTGAGAAAGCTAAATTAAAATATCTAACACCTGCTGGACTGCCATTTCCTTATACAGTCGCGTTAGAACGTGTTCGTAGCAATAAATACAACAGTTGACATTTTTACAGCCAGCCCTCGAGCAAATAGCGTAGACGTTGGCCGCGTTACCAAATTAAAAGTTGCCTCTTATTATACATAAATCAGCGCCTAAATCAGTCGCTTTTTATGTTAATAGGGATGCCTTTAGACCTTCTCCTTTATTCGATTCTATACGATCGATTAATTTTTGAAGTATAAATCTAATAAAGCGTGTTGAACAGCGAATGAAAATAAACGGTTTATTCAGATGCACTTTACATCAAGCGCGTTCGGGTGGGTGTTTCACTGGATCGTGCAAACTCGGGACCAATCGTCATCAACTACGTACACTGTCTAAGTGGGAGCGCATCGTTCTAATATTGAAGTCTTTGATGATGATAATATGTGTGTTTTGTATACTATCATTGTATATTATATACTATCAGTTTAGTATTTATTTTATTTTAAACTCATAGTAAAACTAACAGGTAAACAAAAAAATTAAGTTACGTATTTGAACATGAATGAAGAACATTTATAAGTATATTTAATAGTCGTTGTCGCCTAGTGGTTTCACCGGTGGAGTATTATTTCGATGTCCACAGGTTAGAACCATAGCACATACTGAGGAATTTTTCGGAATTCGCATACATTTACCAATTTACATTGCTGACGGTGACGGAAAACATTGTGAGGGAACCGAAGCCTGAGAAATATTCATGTAGTACTATTGTATGTGGGGAAAACATAGAACTATTGATTTCTCAGAGTTTGAATCGCTAATACGTCGTGGGCTGACGTGGTGATTACATCCATACGTTCTTTCCAGACCTATAGCCCTACAGTGGGTCTCTTACAGCATGAAGACGATTATTTATTTACATATAAATGTTAATAAATTTGTATAAACTTCAATGGAAACAGTGTAATATCAAAATAACAGCTACCACAGAAAATAGTTTTTATGCCTCTCTGTTAGGCTCTTGGTAGCTGGACACACGCATAGTGAATTCGATACGCGACAAATTAAGAAATATTTGTTATTTTGTCTTAATTGCACGCACGCCAATTTTCTGGACAATCAATTGTATAATTAATAAATTCATGTGCTGCAGCGCCACCTGATGGCGACTTATAATAAAACGGATAACACAGGAACCAACTCCTGGAACAATAATTAGTGTCGTTAGTTCCGTTTCGTTCGTGCGTTTTGTTTCACGCAGGCATTTTAAGATGAAGAGTAATAATTAAACTTTCTAGCTGTTTATATGTTTTATGCGTATTTCCAAAAGTGCAATTAACAATTTTTATAGCCTATCAAATTCAGAATAACGAATACTTCCCCCCTACAGAAATTAATAAAATCGGCCATGTAAGCTGTTTTTAAGTTAAATCCAGACATACAAGAATACAGTAGAAAATTTTTATGACGTCATATACTTAATCAGTTGTGTTTATAATAGACAAGTATCATGGAATAAAAAAAAATAACTGTACAAACAAAACTAATGAATCAATAATTTTTTTTTTAAATATCATAAGAGGCAAACGGACCAGGTGGGTTACGTGATGTTAAATGATCACCACCGTCCATAGACATTTGCAACACCAAGGGAGTCGCCAGTGCGTTGCCAACCTGTCTTGGGGGAGAGGGGGAGTAAGGGAAGGGGGAAGGAGAGGGAAGGTGGGCTTCCGGCGCTCTCACTGACCGAACGAAATGCAACAATGCGAGCACTGTTACTTCACGTCGGTTTTCTGTGAGAGGGTGGTACTACCCCGGTCGAGGAAACCCATTCATACTGAAACCATTATATATATATA
>MU158742.1:1016356-1102467 GCA_015888305.1 Antheraea pernyi | reverse complement strand
TATATATATATATATATATATATACATATATATAGATTTGAAAAATATATGTATTTTTTGGATCAACATTTACTCTGAATAATTTAAAAAAGTTATTCAATTTAAAGTATGTATTTCATCAGATAATTATAAAGTCAAGAGATAAATTTAGTTTTCAACATTAAAACTTCAAAGTTGTTATGAAGCCTTTTACGAAGCTTTTAATCGACCACTAATTTCGTAGACTCGGGTACAAAAAAATATATATATTTTTCATTCCATATATTTGTAAAGTAAATGTCGAAGAACTTATTGTATACTAGTAACCGTCTGCGACTTCACCAGCATTAAACAAAATCTAGCTGTTTTAGAGATGAACGTCTTCAAATATACAAACAGACAGATATTATTTTCAAAAATAATCTTATTGTATTCTGTTACATTCCCTAAATCACCCGTAACCAACTTTCGGCAACAGTTCATTGTACAAACATGATAGTTCAACATTTTTATTGTAAAAACACATAAATTACACACGACAGTTTTTTTAAATTCGTATAGTGCTGTATATTGCTGACAATTTATAATCTACTATAACAGATCCACGGGGAGCACTTGTTGCTAAAGCAGAAAGAAGAATAGAGAATACGATAGAGTAACTGGATATTATTAAGATCGATTATATGTAAATGATTCGAATCGATTACAAAACTCGATTGTAGACTTAAACCAAAACAAAACGTCCCTAACTTTATTTCGCTGAACAGAAATGGTAATTTTTATGTACGCTCGCTGTAATAAAGCTTAAACCCTAATTTGCGGGAGAAAATATTTGGTAACTATAAAAAAACCCTCCGCTTATGTATTAAAGTGATAAACTTTCCCTCGAGAAAGCAATTTGATATATCGAAGTCATTTTCGCTACTCTTTTGTTTTTATTAACTTTCGTTGAAGTTATCGTTGTTTTTCCAACCCTATTCGAGTTATTCGATATATTTAGCATAATTATAGAAGCATTAAATGATAATCCTTGCTGATCTATACTATTATTATAAAGCTGAAGACTTTGTTTGCCTGAATGTGCTAATATACTAAAAGAAACTACTGATCCGATTTGAAAAATTATTTCAGTGTAAGGTTTATCGAGGAAGACTACTATCTAAGACCAATAGAAGCGGAACACCAATGAACAATGTTTCAAAATCTGGGTTAACGTATTATTTAAAAATATTTTCCCAAAGTAACTATGCCACGTAGACGAAGTCGCGGGCTGGAGTTAGTATTATAAATGTTAACATATGTTTGTTTATCACGCTTTCGTGCCTTAACTGCTAAATTAATTACCATGAAACTTTACATGCACGTTGTCAGCAATACAGAAACATAGGATACCTTTAATCCACAAAAAGGTACTTTTTGAGATAGATAAAATCTGCAAATTAATATTACATTGTTGTTCTCTCGGTGGTCGCAGTAGATTGCATCGTACTTACCACAAAAATCTAGGACATAATTTCGAATCTTAGCAAACGAGCCAGGGATTGCGGTGATGTAAACATAAAGATATAATGAATAACATGGTGATAGATACTAACAACACCAGGCGAGTCGAAAGTGCGTTGCCAACTTGTGTTTGGGGGAAATGAAGGAGATGAGAGGCGGGCCTACGGCATTCTCACTGACCTAACGAAACGCAACAATGCAAACACTGTTACTTCACGTCGGTTTCTTATGAGAGGCTGATACAACCCCGGGCGAGCCGATTCATTCATGCTGAAATCAGTAATAGCTTCAGCGTGGCTCTACCACCTACAAAACTATAGCTAAGATACTGGCTCACAAGTCCTCCGACATGTATCAAGAAATTTTCGCGTACATTTACTAATTTAAATAGGTAAAACGCTTGTTTGACGATAAAAGAAAACATCATAAGGTTACCTGAACTTGAGAAATGTTCTTATGTGGAAAATATGGCTGGCGTGGTGATTATGCCCATACTTTCCTTCGAGAAGAGGCCTATGGCCCTGTAATGGGTCTCTTACAGATCTGATGACGATTATACCAATTGTCATAATAGCATGACACGTAAAAATAAATCAAAAAAGAAAATAAAGTATCGAAATTAAAATAACAACACAAGATAATTCAATATTGAACTCGACAAAGTTATTAATTTCAATATTAAAATCATAATACGTCCAATAACATTACGTGCATCAATTAACTTAATTGAAGTGTTTAATTATACGAAAAATAAAATCGCTCCCGAAATTAATACGAACAATATACATAAAGCTGTGCAAATTAATGTATATTTAATTTGGCAATTTCTCGTGATTAATGGCATTGGATTTTAATATGTTTTAATGATAGCATCGCAGGAGATTTCAGAATGTTAATTGCGTTTTTAATTATCCAGTAGGTACTTGGGAAATGGGGAATTAACTTCTATAACCAAAATCTATAAATAATATATATAGTTTGCGTCTTTGAGAAGCTCCTTCATCTTCCTATTCATCTCATTCTCATTCATCGAAGAAAACCAGCAATAGACATTCGTTATTAAAATCGTTCTAGCTTACAGAGAGAACTCAGAACGTAACTATTGTTCAGGATACTATCCACCCTATAATAACCTATTAACATCAAAATATTTTCAAGAATCTGTCTGTAATATCTAACGCTAATAACATAAAAAAGGCTTTATTGGTTTTGGTTCAGCGCAAACATTATTAAGGTAAATAATTAACTTGGAGTTGACACAACCGCGACGTGTTCAGTTATTGAGTTACTAGTTTATTAAGGAATGTCGTATTTGGTGCCACTGAACGCAGCAAGAGGTCGGAAGTTTTTTGTTCCATAAGATTATTCGGTGAAACACTCTAACGGATTAGTGTATTGTTATTCGTGAATGCCCTAAAATGCACGTAGACATTTTAATAACCGCACCACTTCACCAATAGAAAACCATCACTGCAATAGGAAAAGCTGCGTCCGACCTTCGGTACGTACTTTATAGTTTCGCTAATTATTTTACCCTAACAAGTGTCTATGCACCTCAGCCATTACGACCACCATACACACAAAATAATTGCTCTAACCGCCTTGGTGACTATCTACACACCTCGGGCTTATTTCTCACCAGATCACTTACCAAATCGAAAAACTGGGAAAGTGTAGTTTGTGATCATCTCCAGTAGTGAAATTATGTCAGTCGCTTACAAAACTACTACCTTTGTATTTACTATTCTGCCAATTGGTAATGTTCTTTGGAACCATATCGCAAAACTTAGCACTATTATCTATAAAACTTCTAATGAGATTTTGGCCGGTCTTCAACAAAATCTATCTTATCTATACATTGCATTTTTAAGGATGTATTGGGAGGGCAAAGTTACGATACTTAATTCTTCAAACTTGGTATTTAATTATTCCCGAGATTCTATATAGTAAATTGCTCGAGTTGTCTTTTTAGAAAATGCAATAATAATAACTTTAACCACCATCTATTTGCGAGTTATAGGAAATGCCTATAAAAATTCAACAATTAAGAGTGCCAACTTTGATGATAGGTCATACGGTTTAGAACGTTATCAATCCCACATATACCAACATCCATATATATAGTTAGACTGTAAGTATGCCAAAGACTTCGCAAGCGTAGTGACAAAACATTCCGAAGAAGTGAACCCTCTTCGAAACATAATATCCCTCAACCACAATGATTCAGGCCGTTCCATATGAAGTTACTTGGTAACCGCGGTAAAGGAGGCAAGAGACGTTTGAATTCCACTCTCTCCCACAACTATTTACCCTACCTGTAATAAATAATTTCGCACGTAGTTTAGGGATTAAATTTGATATTTGTATTATAGGATAGAATCATATCATACAATTTAAAGCAATGATGGCTTAATTAATAGCGTGTCGAATGCGTCGATGGACTGAGTTGGAACTTTCGGTGAAGGACATGATGGTAGGCCCGTTTTAAAGTCTTCCTGACTAGATACCATTCACAAGTTGAAAATCTATCGCAAAGTTTAGAGTATTGCGGCAGCTGCACTCGAGAGTCAGACCCCTCTAGAGTCTCTACTATTTTAGACCACATAGTCATTTAATATGAGATTAGATTGCGGTCACACGATAAAACCTAGGAAGTATAAAAAAAAAAAGGATACTCAAGTCCACTCAATTAATCAAATGTTATTGCACTCTGATACCTTCAACCCTTATAATAAAATAATTATGAAAGCATAACTAGAGGCACTATGAAGAAACAACTCTTATTGTATAAAGCTTGTGTCTGCAAAATGTCGACGTTTTTGACTAAAAATATACGTGACTGTATGCTGCGACAATTTTTTTGGTGTATCATCATCACACTGTACTACATCTCAGTTTACCCTTTAGGGGACGTTCATAAATTACGTGAGATGTTTAAGGGGGGAGGGGTCGAGTATAAATCTCATCTAATCTTACGTTGGAGAGAGGGGGGTCTCGGCAAATATTATGCAATTTTTTTTTACCAGACCAGAAGTGCTGCAACCCACGCCGGAGTGATCTGCATATGATTCTTCACGACCGTTTTCTGCCATCTCCATACCCTATCACTCAGGTTGATGGACATTCGACAATTCCGGACTTTAAAGAGCATGACGGAAAGTCATTTGCTCCATTTCTAATACGCCACTGCCTACCGATTCAACCACTGAATGCCTTCACCAGCACGCCTTATGATCTCTATTGCCTAAGTGTACGTGATGATTTAGAGAAAAGATGCTGCAGTACATGCGGTATTTATTTTGCATCTTGCACAAGAGCTGCAGAGCACAGGCGAGCAGCCCACATTGCACTAGCTAAGCAAGCGCGTATGTTTCGCAAAGTACGACCCTCACGGATTGTTACAAGACGAGCTAATGAGTTACTGTGCGCAAGCGCCAACGGCTTAGAGTGGCTAGATCAGAATGAAGTTGAAGGAGCAGATGATTTTACTGAAAATCATATGGACATGTTGGTTCCAATAGTCTCTCTTAAGACCGCGCATGATTCTTCATGGACTGAATTAGAGTAGATATTCTTTTTCTAACCACAGTAGTTACGATTTAAGTATTATATTGTTAAATCTTTATTACACTTATAATTAAACTCTCATCAATATTGATTACTAGTCTTAACTACACGTAAATAAAAGGACGAAGCAATTTTTTTCTTCTTTTTACAATAACAATCCAACGCCTTTACGTAAGAAATGCACATTTTGAAAAATCATATGGGAGATGGGGGGATGTGAGATTAGGTTGAATAAAATGTCACGACATCTCACCAGGGGGGAGGGAGGGACAGAATATTTTAAAAAAAACACCTCACGTAATTTATGGACGCCCCTTGTCAGAATATTCCAGTGTCTTAAAATATATCATTAAAGTTCGCGATGGTCGACTAGTTTACCGATGTTTTTGATTTGATTTGATGTATTGATGAATTTATGTTATTAAAGTTGTTTTGTGAAAAGGTGGAAGGTGTGGGAAGAGGTATTGTAATTCGATATTCAGCGTATTTATATGGCATTGAAATGTCTTGTTTATATAGTTATTGTAAGTTTAGTGGGTAGTATTATTCACGCTGAAGCTATTACAGGTTTCAGCATACATAGGTCGGCTCGCCAGGGATACTACCACTCTCTCAAAGAAAACCGACGTGAAGTAATAGTGCTTGCATTGTTGCGTTTCGTTCGGTCATTGAGAGCGCTGGAGCGCCCTTTACACAATAGCTGTACTGTATTACGTAAAATAACAAAAAAACTACTGGGCCCGGCTGATATTGTCGCGCCTTGATAATAAAAAAAAACCTTAAAGTCAACCGTAGCGCCACCTACCAGGTCCAATTGTGTATCTAAACTATTCTTGGATCCATCTGAACACAAAAAATCATCAAAATCTGTCCATACATTTAGGAGTTCAATCACACACAGACGAATAAAAGAATTATATATTTTACGGAATTATATAGATTCAAATAACACAAGATTATGAATAAAATATAAAAACCACTGCACAGACTAAGATGCCGCAAAAATCTCTACGTTACGCTTAATGTAATTTAAGGCAGAGTAAAAAAAAAACATAAACAACTGACGTCACGAAAACGAAGCACTCTCCCGAAAACCAACTACACATTGTGGAGAGGACATAAATCAAACGGCAGCGATATTAAATATTCGTTAAGTCGCGGAGTCTCGATGCGCCATTAATAATAATATCGGTTATGTTAGTCGTTTGTTAGCGTTCATTTTTTATTCTATGACACCGTCGCGAACTCTAGACGGTTAATGCCAAAGAAATGTTTACTATGTGTACTTCATTTTCAGCGTTTTTATTTGGTATTCTTTGGTAAATTTAGAATATCCTTCCCATGTCCTTCTTTAGGCTCCTATATATCTGTATGGTAAGCCAAATTGCATTGGGATCGTTTTTAGTTGGCTCGCAGAAAGATAACAAATAAAGTTAAAGCCAATTTGGAGAACTTAATAACTTCGAGAAAAAAAAAAGAGAAAATAGCCCTGATAAACAAGGGCTACGGGGTAGGGGAAGGATCGGGCGTTCTGACAGCCCATGAATCCCAGGGACTGACCTGCAAATCGGTGGTGATCCTGCAAACAAAGGGCAGAAGGATGCAAATCCACGATAGTGTTTCACATGCTATAGTGGCAATATCCAGACACACTCACACCTGTGTCTACTATACCGACGTGGCTGATGATGCAGTTAGTAGGTTCATCCATCGGGCCATGGACGCTCCGGCGCGGCATATTGTGGATTATAGCCTAAATATGGCGATAGGGGACCAGAATGAAACCGTCATAAAGGCAATAACGTCTAAAATAGTTAAATAAATATATTTATAAAAAAACTACCCAATAGATGCTCACACATACGATTTTTAACTTACACATTAAATAAAACGATAGCAAAAAAATGGTGCGGACCGAGAGTCTGCAGATAAGAAGAAAGAAAAAACCTCGAGACACACTACATTCAAACTGCCTTTGAATCAAAATACGAGTTCATAACTTAATTTCTGAACCCATGACTATATAATACCTTATGACAAACAGTACAAATTTCCAAGGTCATATTTACAATGTAATAAAGATGTGTAGTGGAAATGTAGAATTAAATAGTTCTTACTTCTTATAATATAAGACCCTTTAAACAACGCAAGAAGATCAATTTTATCAAATAACAGTGAGCCAATATGAAATACTCGATTATAGCTTTTGTTTTTCAAGTATATAAACTAGCGGGCCCGGCAGACGTTGTCCCGTCCTGATTAAAAATAAATCCTTGACAAATTATATACCAAAACTTTCTTCATGAATCACTTTAAACATTGGTGAAAGCCGCATGAAAATCCGTTCAGGAGTTTTCGAGTTTATCGTGAACAGACTGACAGACAGACGCGGTAGGGGAATTTACTTTATACTATGATATGATGCTGAGTTCATTTCCAAAAAAATACAGTAAAACAAATTAAACAAAAAAAAATAATCCTGCAATGAGTTTGCTGAGGCAGCTTGTAATACAGTCAAAACCATATGCTAGAGTTTTTTTTACAGCTGTTATATATGTGGGATTATTGAGAACACAGTGGAATCTGGAGAAACAATCTTTAATTCGTCTTTACACAGTTTACAAGTTATATCATAATCTTTATTGTTCACCGCTGACATCTCAAAAAAACACAAGTCATTACACTTTGACTTTTTTAAATAAAAATACCATACAAACGGATACGAGTCATTTGAGCCGTCTTTCAATTTACAGATCAAATGTAGACACAAATATTTAAAATATACAATGAAATATGTTTATTATTGTTTATTCATTCCCACATATATAATTTTTTCCGTTGGCTTTTTTCCTTTGTTTATTCGAACAGATTGTAAAGTTCATAATCGCCTTGTCAGAGTCTAAATGGAATATAGTATATCTGATTGTGGGAAATAAAGTTGTAAACCTTTCGTACAAAACTATATATTGTAATTTAAGACTAACGTCACATACATTCGTGTCGGTGTAAATGAATCCACGATATTAAGTACCCGTAAATTTCAAAATGATTTCTACACTCAGTTTCTGGCGGTTCATAATTTATTTCAGCTCTCACTGCTCTTACGTGATGATATAATGCTTTCTTATTACCACTGTTGGGCAAAGACTTCTTTTTAATGTAAGCACGAATTAATAATCACACTAGCCCACCCCCACCCGATACGCTCAGGTGTGCCACAGGGCTCCATACTCGCTCCCTCACTCTTCAATCTGTTCATCAGTGACCTACCTCGGTCTAAACGGGTCGAAGTAGGTTGCTATGCTGACGATACCGTTATTTACACTTCCAGCTTGCGGTCGGACTTTCTTAGGAAGCGCATCGAAAAGGCCGTTTTCACACTCGGTAAATGGTTTCGTCGATGGCGCATAGAAGTTAATCCTGATAAGAGCGCCGCGATACTCTTCGATCCTTTACGACGTAGTAATAACTTCGAGCCCATCAGGCTATAAGGAACCGATATACCTTGGGCCGACGAGGTCAAATATGTCGGTGTTACATTAGATAAACATTTAAATTTCGAATCACATATAGATAGAGTGCGAAACAAAGCCGCTATGGTCTTGGGTCGCCTCCATCCGTTGCTTTGTCATAGGAGTAAGATGTCCCTCAGACACAAGCTCACTTTGTATAAGACGTGTATCCGTCCCGTGATGACATATAGCAGTCCCGTTTTTGCGCATATGTCGAAAGATAATTTTCATAAGTTGCAGGTTCTTCAAAACCGCGTTTTACGTAAAGTGACCGGTGCCCCGTGGTACGTCCGGAGAGTTGATCTACATAGGGACCTAGAGATGCCTTCTATCTGGGCGTACGTAAAATCACTTACGATTAGTTATTTTGAAAAAGCCGCGAATCATCCCAGTCCGTTAGTGGTATCCGCCGCAAAATACGAACCCGTACCAAACGCTGCGCGTAGTAAAAGACGTCCGCGACATATTTTTACCGACCCTCCCGATGAAATAACGGCAGTGAACGATCAGTACCAGCCTGTCTCTCTAAACAGAGCGTGCTCACGCCCACGCCCGCGTAACCACAGATCACGCCGCCGTGGTCTGGGGGTAAATTTCGCTCCCGCACACCAGACTAGGCCCCCCTCGGCAGCAGCTCAAGCCTAGGTCCGTTCCCTCGGCGTGGAGCCCTTGAGTACGCTGCTCGCGCGATACAGTGACACAAAATCTTACATCACTGCGACAACATTACACATATCACCTCCACACACGTGCACGCATACACGCTTACACATGCAGGTGGAAGGGTTTTATTTTTTCCCCTTATCAAACTGAAATAGTTTAGAATATTATCCGATACGAAATATATATAGGGGTTGTTGAGGTATGTATGCTTGGTACACATATATGTTTCAACAACTCATATATGTATGAATAGTTAGCTTAGCTTAGGTTAGCTCAGATAGGTCGCGAATTGCATGTATCAGGCAACAGCCAAAGCCGAGGTGTGCCGCGCACCCTTGAGCTAGTTGTCAAAATAAAATCGGCTGAGTGCCTTAAGCTCTCGCCTTAGTAGCCGGTGAAGCTGTTAAGACCTTGCTTGGTCAAAAGCGTAGTAAGTTCGAAAAAAAAAAAAAACACTAGCCCACAACTATTGCGGCGCCATCATGGGTATTATAACTAATTTTATAATGATGTGTTTTGCTATATTTAGTTCTAAGTTAGTGAAAATGACAATATTAATTCTATTTGAGACAGGATAATTATTATAAAGTAATTTTTTTTATCAAGCTAGCACTGTACACATACAAACTATGAAAGTTGAGCAACTTTGATATGAATAAATGCCTAAAAAAACTAGCATATAAAATTGCTCAACAATGTTCTTAGTTTTTCAAGTGTCAAATATAAACGTCAAATAAAAAGAACGGAACCTCAGACTGTGAATCGCATTCGCACTCAACCAATTTTTTCACATCTGAACCTGACCCTGTATCCATCCGGCTCCCTAAATAGAGTTTTTTTTTTTTTATTGTAGCTCGGCAAAATGACTGCACTGTGCCTGATGGTAAGCACAGTACAATCCAAAAACAACGGCGAACACCGAGTGATACTATCTATCACCGGTCTCCGCTGTCATGCCGGCCTGAGAAAAGCTGGATATGCACAAGCTGAACCCGAAACGCGACCCACAGAAGCGAATCACTATGACGGGATTTTTCGCCATATACATGGTGGATGCGACCCAGTCAGGCTGTAAGACCCTACCACCCCGCTTTCGTCATTGCCTCGTTCGTTATTCAGCAGGGTGCACCACGTGCAGGTAAGGTTGGCTTGGATGTCTCAAGTCTTAGATGTTATTCGACACCCCTTACACCCCAGCTTGCTGAGAGCACGACACCGTGGCCTGGCTGTAAATTTCGCTCCCGCATACTCAGCGCGTCCTCCCTCGGCAGCGGCTCAAGCCTAGAATTGGTGGAACCCTCGAGCATTTTGCTATCGCGATACAGTGACACTGAAAATGTTTAATTACCGGTTAAACAACACAACACAGATCACCCTCACATACACACGGGTAAACATATTGTGGAAGGTTTTTATTTTTATCCCTTACTTTCAAACTGAGTTAGTTTAGATTAGCCTAGTTGTCAGATAGGAAATAATGTTTACACACATTCTCGCTCCAAAAAACAGAGCCCTATAAGATTAAGTTACCCGAGTACTTACCTAGGGCTTACATGGAATCCAGTCACGCAACAAAACTCCCTAACTCATTTGGCGAATCTTATTGTTGATGTACCCGGGCGTTTCGTTTCGTTTTACCCCGGTCATAGCGACGGCTTAAGCCAGGAATAAGGGTCGTTTCTCACTTACAAGTAATCAAGTAATCGTCACCTATTCCGTACGACAGACTGTTAGCTTACGACAGGACCGTATTTAGATATATCAAGATTGAATTTTTGCCATTTTTATACTTTAAAAATTATACCGTTTGATCACAGTATCATTTGATTTTAAATAAGATGGTAAACACGGTAAGCCTAGAGGGCTATTAAGTGTAATTGCCGAAACACACCAACACTTTTTTTTTTCCTCGAACTGACTACGCTATTGACCTAGCAGGGCCTTCACAGCTTCACCGGACTATACACCAACACCTTACGAGGGATTACTCCAGCCATCTATGGTCAACAAAATTTACAATTTCATTAGAATAAAAATTCTGCGGTTCTGCCCATCACTAGTACATAAAAACTATATGATTATATATTAGTTATTTAATATTAGATGATTTTATTGTCGAAGTATAAAATATACCACTGTAAATAAGTGAAACGTTTCGATTGAAACGGGGGCTCTGCCCCTCATAGCACCTAACTCCCTCCCTGTCGTTCACCCTTTATATTCAGCGCACACGTTCTGACCTGTACGTGGGCTTGTAGTTCCCTTCGTTTCACACTTGCCATGAATCACATTATATGTGTTCTATTGTCCGTTCATTTACCTATTACTTTAAAAATAATTTATATTTGTAATTTGTGATGAATTTAAAAATTCTCTATATATAAATAAGAATCAATTACAGAATGTATATACGCGTATAACTTCGGAATGGATGCCGCATTTTTTTCCAATTTCGTTGGTTTCGCTCAAAGATAATTGGAATTAGCAATATAAACGAAGAGAGGAGGGACTGCAGTTTGATACGACTTCTCTTTCCCTTGACGCGTTACATGAGTATTATATAAAAAATCACCGAGATTATCCAGTCACGATTTATGCACGTTAGAGAGTCATGGTGATTTCAAAGTCTGTTAAATGCCTTGAGATAAATAATTACAAAATTATCAAACGATTTGATAGCATACTCCTTCTCTATCAGGCCCAAGAGATCGAATACTGCTTCTATTTGGTTAATTATTTTATCTGTTGTATTTATAATTATGAGGACAGGGTTTGTATAAAATAAAACGTTTGGAAGATAGTAAGCAAAAGTGATGAAATGAGTGAACCAGGAAACAATAGGCTGGAGTTATTACATTTTTAGCAAACAATCTTCTTGATTATTGCTTCCATAGTCGAGTATGTTGCAATGTTACAAGTGTCTTGTGACGATTTCAATGTTTTAAATAGATAGGCACCCCTTCATAGAACTTCCCAAGGAGCTTTTGTAACATATCAGAATTCATAGTCCGTGGTATTATTTCCCAACCACTTGTGTACAACAACTGAAATGTATTACGTAAAATGTCACCAATATTACAATATCCATAGTAAAATAACACAAGACTATGAATAAAATATAAAACCCACTACATGATAGATATGGGATGTAGTTCCCGCCAAAAATCCCTAAGTTGATCATCACAAATATTGGCAAAATTGACTCAATAAAGCGTGGCTGTTCAGCTGGCACTTAATTGCATTATACGTTCGTTCTGTAAAAGGAAGATTATATGTAATTTTCTTTGTTAATACACCCGTGCGACACCTACGACGACAACACCTGCCCATGAGATAGCACATCTGAGCAAAACTTTGAACACTTGCTTCAAGATTGCCCCAGGTTTAGCACAAAGAGACTAAGGCACATAATGCTTTGTGATAATCTTCGAACATGTTCATTCGATCTTTTGGGCTTGATTGAGAAGGAGTCTGCAATAAAATCGTTCGATAATTTAGTGTAAGCATGTGATTGCTAATCTTAAGTCATTTAACGGGCTTTGAAATTACCACGACTCTCTGAATATCTATATTAGGGCTAACAAATCTTGGTGACTTCATATTGTGCTCATGCAACACGTCAAAGTAGTGAGTACTGAATCGTATCATATTGCGATCACCCCTCTCTCCCTTTATTACCAATTCCAAATGATCTTTTTGCTAAAACTACAAATTTGGAAGAAAAAAAGACACCTGTGCAAAGCTAAAATAAGATACTAGTAATGTATACGAGCGCTCGTCCAGTTGTCGAATTTTAACTGTGGAGATTTTTTCCCAATTTTTCTATTGGCAACCCTCATATAAAACAAAAAAATTATGAAGAAAATTCTCTAACAAACAGAAGAGGGAGATGTTGTTAACCGTTTCCCCACTGCTTATTTATATATAGATTATTAAAATACTCCACTGCTTAAACTATAAATAATATATGCCTTTAAACTTTGGTTGTCCGATTGAAATTATAACGCGTTTAGAAGCTCACCAGGGATCCATCATGAAAAGTTAGTAGAAATTTTCTACAAACTTCGTACCTCCGTACGTTATAGAAGAATCGTGTCCATATATCACAGAAAACAATATTTAGTTTCGGAGTTTGTTACCAGTAAATCAGAAAAGCCCACCTGGTCGATGACAAACATTTCCCAACTAAACAAGAACCATTAATCCACAAACCGTTTCGGTTGGCGATCGAAGCGTGTCGATAAAATGCTGCTAAATTTTAAAGTTTCATATATATGAAAAAACTTCGTACCCCATTTCGAATACAATTCGCGCTCGGTGGAGCGTGAGATTTGGCATAATTAAAATTCATATACAGAATAAGTGCCGAACGCTATCATTTATATACAATATGTGTTATAAATACATTAAACTAAATAATAAAAACATTAATTTTTTGCGTTCAAAGTGAAAGTTAAACACCTAAAAGTCAAATCATATTATTTGTGGTGATGTCATTCTGTGTAGATTTTATCGATAAAGAAGTTAGGATAGCAACCACGTAGGCCGTGTTATATAACCTAGATGGTGAATTATATATTTTAAATTGGCAGAAGATCGATACCCTTTTAAAATGAATGCGAATGTATTGTGTACTTATATGTAATATAACATTTGAAAAATATTTTGACTCAACCAAATTATGACCGAACAGAGATACAATATATCGAAAATGAATCATTGATGACGTAATTGTATTCAGTTTGAGTACTAGAAAAAAAATAGATGCAACAATTATACAGCTACGCTCATTGAACAAAGTAAATTACATCCTAACTTAAAAATGAAAGTCGCACTTGTACCAGTAAGGAATAAGCATCGTACTACTTATAACCTATATGCTACAAAAAACATTTCGTGTATCATGTGTACACATGAAGAAAGTGTAATTTCTTTGGCTTATATGTATTAAATAATATTTGTATGATAATACTCATAAACTATACGAAGTCCCGTAGTATAAATACTAACTATACATTTACTAATTTTGTTATACTACCAGACCCAGCCATACATACATGCACATACACATAAATACATACCTACCTTACCTTTAACGCAAACTTTTCCCTACCATGCCATAAGACGTTTCACTTCAAATATTATTTGTTTATTTATTGGCAAAGTCGAGGCAGTCATAAGGACTACCGGCAGAAGTGAAAACTTAAAACAATGGAATAACTGTGTCCTCTTTTTCAATTTTTATATCAATTATGGTACGAATTATTTAAATCTCTTATTGAGAATTGAAACTATTTTCATTAATCTAGTTTATGTTCTTAACCGTTTTCCCACTTCCTATTTTATATATAGAAGACGTTAGAATGCTTATAAACTATATACTATACGTAATCGCGTAGTTACAATACTTAACTATACATTTTGTTATAATACTAAATCCAGACAGACGCTACACGACACTACAGACAGATACATACTTTCTACCTGCCTTACATTTAATAATTGTTTATTTATTTGCAACAAACAGTAACATTTTAGGTACCCGGCATTTCACACGGTGCTGTTAAACGCCATTCCGCTCTCGGCTAAAAGACACTCGAGCCGATTGGATCCTTCAAAAGGCACTTTTTGGCGCACAAGTGCACTGGACAGACATTAATGGGTGGCGGGTTCGGTAGATTTTTCACGTTAATGGTCTCCCATTACGTTTGACCTTCAGGGGGAGAAAAGTCTTAGAATTCGACACACAATGTTTTTATCTTGGATAATTTAAAACATTTTATGGGTTTGTACGGTTCCGTACATTGCATGTTGCCCTACTTAATATGCGCGCATCAGCACAGTTGAGCTAAAATTATATTTATTAAATACTTGAATTCTTAGTCGCTTTCAAGCACTCGATAAGGTTGCACAATATAACATAACATTACATATAAAATAATTGTGACATAACAAGCAAATTTATTCCCACATACGGGTACCTCAAGAACATATGTAAGGCAAGGACGTACTCCTCACCTCTACAAGGTTAGTCCCAAAATTATAATACAGTCGCAGGTCACGTGAGACACGTTTTTGATTAGTTTTTTAAAGTGAAAATTTTTATAGGCGCGTCGTCAACACATTACTAGCGTTATTGATCGTATTACGCTCGTGCGGTTTGTGTCAGACTATCGACGCATAGTATAGCGGCCTGTGTACATCTAGCATTGAGATTTTGTATTCAGATTGTGCAGCCCAAAATCATCATCATATATATTAATACGTGAAGCCTACTTTGTATACCTTTTTATCGGAATTGGGCGAACGGATGAACGTGAAATTTGGCATAGTTAAAGTTTATACGGAGGAGAAATGCAGAAATGTATGCAGAATGTATGCAGAAATTTTATATAAAATGCATTAGAAGTACATTAAATTCATTAAAGTATGCATTACTCACACTACTGCTTCAATTTTACACAACATATACACACATGTAAATAAAAAAGACATTTTGACATCTGTCAATAAAGAACTTCAAAAAAGGTTGTGAAGGAGGTTGCTATGCTCGACTGTATGTATTATTTTACTCTTACGTTCCAATTACCCTTTTTCATTCTACATTCAACAATGATATTATAACATAATACCCTTTGAGAAAAGAACCCTAATAAAATTCAAACTTTAAAAAATCAATGAACTATGGTCGAATGTCGACCTCTGGGCGCCCACTAGTATGTTTGATGACTTAATAAAATGCATAAAAATATATGTAATTATTGTGCGGAGTGCCAATAGATGTGAAAACTAGACTAATGATAGAATTTCAATTTACAAACTAAGAAATTTAAATAATTCATTCTATAATTGATTCAAAAATACAAAAGAGGACACAGTTATTCCATTGTTTTAAGTTATCACTTCTATAGGCAGTCCTTATGACGGCCTCGACTATTTTTATGGCAAAGTACACAAACACACAGACGGCCCTTCTGATATTTAATGTTTACCGTCGCCTTTGGACAACTGGGTACACCGTGCTAGGTAACCCATTCAACAACGATAGTGTGAGTATAATGAACCTTAGAGTTGTCGCCATTTTGTTGGGCTTTAGGGTATGTGGATGAGCAACCAGCTAGCGGCGGGTGGTGAGAGTTTGGAACGGCTAAGAGGGCATCAAAAAGTTCTTCAGAACACTCTCCGTTATACATGTGGTAGAGCACACATGGAAACCCAAGGTCTCTGGTAAATTCTAATGACTCTAGAACGCATCTCAATTCGGGATCGTCAACAATGCGTATAGCTCGCCTTTAGTCTTTAGCAAGCGAAGTTAGGCACAGATTGTCGCTTCAAAAATTTGTATACTTTCACAAGGAAATACGTAACTGAATTCACATTGTAAGATACACTCCGTAACTAACTTCATAGTTGTGAGGTTGCCTGTCGTGCATGTTTTAATTGTGGTATATGTTTTGCTATTATCGCCTCACTGTCAAGACATATACGGTTTTAAATATAACAGTGACTCTAGGTTTAATATAAGAAAGCTCGTAAAAATATATTTCTTTAATACAGCGCATATTTCGAACAAAAAAGAAAGAATAATTTTTCTGATCTTTGGTCTTATACATGTGAGTCAAAGGGTTTTATTTTCTGAGGACGGAACTCTAAAAATAGTCATTTTACTAATTTTATATTAATTTAATTTAAACAATTTTCTCTGAATAAGTACCGCAATGGTAGTAAGTTGTTGTACTGAGCTGAGGGGTCGTAGATACGATTTGTACGTACACATGACTGGCTGGTTTTGTAAGACGAGCGTAAAACCTTTGTATTTATAATATATTAGTAGTTCACTACTATTTATTTAATATCCATTAGCTTTCCCCGCGATTTTGTCTGCGTGTTCCTCTGTATATTCAGGATGAGAATAACCTATGTCGTTCGATCTTTTCAGAGGTTTAATTGTGAGAATGTACTAAACCAATAGACAAACAGTATTCCCTACTCGTTTATATTATTCAATGTGTATTATTAATTCCTGAAATAGTATTTAATAAGTTCAAAGTAATGAAGATACACGATTTAAAAAAACTGTTTAATACGTAAATCTAATATTAGTTTAAGTTTCAATCTAATTTAAGTAAAGTAGCTAATAGTTACGTTAAAAAATAATAATAAATAAATAAAAAACTCAATAGTTGACATAGATGATAAATTAAAAGAAAAAAAAAAGGCGCGGAACAAGAGTTTGCATAAAAAAAATCTAATTTAGGTAAACTTAGTTTTAATATAATCCACAAACAAAGTCAACCACCGAGAAATATACAATCCATCAGAAATCGCCGCGATCATGCCGACCTGCAAGCAACTCCACAATTGGATATGCGTTCTCTGATGCCGAACGCGACAAGCTATGAAGTTTTTGAAGCGATTTTAGCGCAGAGCAAAAACTCTGTAGTACCAATAAATATATACAGTTGAAGACAGCCTTAATTCCCGAAACCCCAAACTGCTTAATATACAGTCAACTCGCTCATTTCTTTGGGAAAACTTTCACAAAGTCACAACAAAGGCGTTTACGATTTATTACGGGTTATAACTCATTGGTGTAAATAATAACCCCGCCGAGTTATATTTACTCGAGTCATTACAGGCCACTTAAACTTAGCGGTTGTGAGACGAAACGGAGCGGATAATCCGGATGCTTTAACCCCTCCCCGGATTGTAAACAGAAAGTACATCTGTTTCACTTGCCTTAAGCCTCTTGAATTTTTACTATTCTTAACTTATTGAAGTGAAAATTTATTTTACCTCGTTGTTACTTCAAATTCGATTGAACGAAAAAGTGCTATTAAAAAAGACACAGGACTCTTCACGGGATCTTAGTCTGCAATGTAGTTTTACATTTCATTAATAATCTTGTGTTTATGAAGTAAAACTTCTTTACGCACTTGGGGCGCTTGACTTGGGGAGTAAACTGGTGAATGCGTGACGGGAGCATTACGAAAACCTGTGATCGGACGTGGCGAACGGAACATTGAGAGGGAGATATAAGTTAGTCAAGATAGCACATAATAACCTCATAATATATATTTTGGAAGTTATACTTCTTTTGGCGCGTTAGGGAATAATGATGAACACCCTGAAGTTATTACGATGTGCGCCCACACCGTCACGAAAAACCGACACCCTGAAGTTAGCTATAGTCAACTTTTTCTATTGTTAGTGTCGTTTTTTCTACAAACGTACAATAAGACGAAAGATAAAATTTTTGAAAAGATTTTTATCTTGTTACGCCAAAGAAGTATAACTTCTAACGCGTGTACAAAGCACACACACACTTTTTTTTTATTATAGGACATAATCATCAAGTGATCACTCCCGTCCAAAGCTTGCGTGTTCGGAAGTGCGTTGCTAGCCTGTGTTGGGGGGGGAGCGAAGAGCATGGGGAAGGGGGTGGTGACGCGGGCCTCCGGCGCTCTTACAGACCGAACGAAACACAACAATGCAAGCACTATTACTTCATGTCGGTTTTCTGTGCGTCGGGTGGTAGTACCGGGGGCGAGCCGACCCATTCATGCTGATACCAGTAATAGCTTCAGCGTGGCCACCTACGATATTAAAATATTTATATAAAATTAATACATGTATATATTATACATATATAAACATATATATGGATACATATAGATGGAGCTGAAGAAGTTTTACTTCAGTCATGTAGTGTAAAACCAGACTCGTTTTTTGACTCTATATTTTGTAACTTAGGTGGTATTTTACGTAATATTCTCCGGTTATTATGGACAAGAGAAGTGAGTGAAGGAACTAATACCGCGGAGCATTAATTTAGAGATGCCACAAAACTCCATAGAAAGTGTTAACAAGGGAACCACCATCTTTTGGGGTGTAAGGGGTCGACACCCCTCTATATAACATCTAATTCTTGAGACACCCAAGCCAACCTCACCTGCACGGTGCACCCTGCTGAATAACGAACGAGGCAATGGCGAAAGCGGGTTGGTAGGGTTTTACAGCCTGACTGGGTCGCAACCACCATGCATATGGCGAAAAAGCCCGTCATAGTGATTCGCTTCTGCGCGTTTCGGGATCAGCCTGTGCAAATCCTTTGTGGCGATGGATAATGTGTCGCTCGGTGGTCGCCGTTGTTTTTGGATTGTACTGTGCTTACCATCAGGCACAGTGCAGTCATTTAGTCGTGCTACTATAAAAAAAACTTGTTAGAATATTGAAATGATCACAAGACTCTTATAACATTATTACGTACTCGAAAATGGCAGTGATAATCTAGAAGGTTGGTTGCCAAAAATAATAGAAAAAGAAACAATTCATAAGTCATACACTACAAAATAAGCTAAATCTAATTTTAATCTTTCAAATTAAACGTGTAATTTTTTTATACACCGAGAACGGAGTTAAAATTTTGGCCTTCATAAGATCTTCAAATATATAAAAAAAACTAGCGGGAGCGGCGGACGTTTTCTCGCTCTGATAGCAAAAAAAAATCTTGACAAATTATATACCTAAAACTGCCTCAAGAATCACTTTATCTGCAGGTGAAAACCGCATGAAAATCCGTTGAGTAGTTTTTGAGTTTATCGCGAACAGACAGACAGACAGACGTCGCAGAGGACTTTGTTAATTTGTATAATATGTAGTGATATTGTTTTGTTCTTTTAGTTTATGTTATATGTTTATTAAAAGTTACAAAAAGACACTTCAGTTTTAATTTTGTGTATATTTTTGTGTATAGATCAAGGTATAATAATTGAATTTACTAAAATCCCTTCCGTGTTTTCATAACCAGATATATATAGAACTGCAGAATCGGCGATACATTGATTTATGATACAATCAAATAGCTTAGTATTACAACACGTTTGTGAAAAAATGATCGTTGAGTGTAACAGCTGGGCTCGGATAACGCAATTCGTCTGTGAAGGGACCGCGTAAATCTGACCCCATCATTTGTGTGTAGCCTATCCGGGTTACGAAGCTTAACACTTTCACACCAGGAGCCAAGTTATTTGTTTCAGATAACTTAGAATTACTGAACTAGCTATATTGATTCATCTCCGCTCCTAATAGAAAAAAATCTTTTTTAAAATACTCGATGTAATGACACTTTTCATATCTCCTTTTGTCACACCAATTAAGTATTTTAGGAATTCTTTTTTTCAACGATCTTGTAGTCACTATGTTAAATCCTTTAACAATGTTGAAATATTTTCTAATAATTTATCTTCTCCATTCGTGTTGAACCTAATGTAAAAGCGGTTAAAATTATGAAAAAGAAACAATGATTAATAAAATCATTTGAATCTATTAAGTCTATTTATTTATCTACATTTCTCTCGTACTTAAGTCACGTCGTCATTAAAATTACAATAACTTTTGATAGAGTGACCCGATTTTAGTGAAATCAAGACTAAATGTTACTGGAATGTTTTTTTTTTTTCTTTTTTTTTAAGGGTTTGGTCACAAAGCGACCATGCCACCCTTATTGGAGGGCATATATATTAGATACTACACACATATAATCACAATTTACCTCCTATTGATAGCAACATTGGCTAACCTGTACAGCATCCTTGCTTCATCCGACAAAGGTGAAGCCAAAATGCCGTTACAGACCCCAACGCAACGTAAATCCTTACCTACTGTTAGGCAGTACTCTCGCCTTTCTGCTTCATTACGGACACATTCCACAATTATATGATAAACATCTTCTACTCTGTTAGACATGCTAATGATTTTGAGGTTGATGATGTATCGTGAACACAGTACTTACTTAAACAGTGATGCGTCTTCAAGCAAACAGACAGACAGAGATTTCTAAAAAATATTGAAATGTCTTTTATTACTTATCCCTAGACACCTGTAATAATTTGTAACAAAAATCTAAAAAGTACTGACACGTTATATTTATATATATATATAGTTTTAGTTATAGACTAGCTTCTGCCCGCGACTTCGTCTGCGTGAAACAGTTACTTTCTGCTAACGCTAACACTAAGCTGAAGATCTGAAAAGGGAAAAAAAACATCGTGGAACATTCTTCATTGGTGCTCCACTCCCATCGGTCTTAGCATGATATATAGTCTATAATCTTCCTTGATAAATGAGCTATCTAACACTGACAGAATTTTTTAAATTGGACTAGTACTTCCCTGAGATTAGCGCGTTCAACCAAACAAACTCTGCAGCTTTATAATATTAGTATAGATTAATACATAAAGTACAGATTATAACATGTTTGTGTATAGCTCTTTATTACCTATATAAATATATTATGATGGGATCGTCAACATCATGGTATTGACCAAGCAATTTGTATTTTTTATTCGAACTCACTTCGCTATTGACCTAGCAAGGTCTTAACATCTTCACCAGACTACACCAAGCGATTTGTATTGTTAACTAACTACTGACTATTTGATTGAAGAAGGCGTTTCTTTATCCATCCATCATTAAATATTATAGTGTCAGTTACTTTGCACTTCCGCCTAAAATAGATTGGCCGCTACCACGTCTCATTGTAACAAAAAACGTGTGATATCATTTGTGCGAGGTGTACCTGAAAAAGTTGAATCGGAAACTAGTAACAAAGGAAATGTTGATAAACTTGTATGAAATTTAATGTGCATGTAAGTATAAGTTGTTTTTTCTATCGTGTGGTCATAAGCGAACTTTTTATTATTACAATTTTATTTAGTTTGCAGTGATTGTTAGTTTCTTTATGTCAAATCGTGCAAGCTGAATTGGAACTAGTTCTTTGAGACTTACGCCTTTGCAATTTTGCTTGTTTATTGAGTCCTGATGAGAACACATGAAAATGAGATAAAAAACAAGATGGCGAATTTCAAAATGGTCGCAAAAACTCCGATTATCGTTTTTAGCGCATTTATATTTTATATAAGAAGCTTGTATTTAAAAATATATTTTAAATGTATATTTTTGATGTGAAACATATATAGGCGAGGGTAAACCTGATTGTTGGCGTGGCGAGACATGGCGACGCAATGTCATGCGCAAACGACTGTGCGCAATCTCTCTTCCCACACTGAGCTCGCATACCTGTAGTGTATACTTTTGTAGGTGGTAGAGCCACGCTGAAGCTAATACTGGTTTCACCCTCTCATAGAAAACCGACGTAAAGTAACAGTGCTTGCATTGTTGCGTTTCGTTCGGTCAGTGAGAGTGCCGGAGGACCATTTCCCGTTCCCCCCGCCCCACAAACGCAAACTGGAAACGCACTTGCAACTCTCTCCTGATGTTGCAAGTGTCTATGGACGGTGGTGATCACTTAACATCAGGTGATATCCCATCCATTTGCCTCCTACGATATAAAAAAAATACAGTGTTGTTTAGCCTGGGAGTTTTCGTTGAAAACGCTACGTAATCGCTTTGAGATATAATAAGAGAATTGAGGTAATAAGCGACGCAGACGAAGTCGCGAGTATCAGCTATTATAAGATAAAATATAAAACATGTCAGAAACTGTATTTCCCACAACAACTAAGAGTTGTATAGAGACAAGCGGATCATTCAAGCCATGGAGCACCCTTGACGCAAGTTGGAAAGAGTCCGCACGATTTGTCTCTCGAACGTTGCATATCCATAAATTACTGGATAGATATCAAGTGGAAAGTTCGAGATAAAACTACGCTCACCCTTCATAGGCCTTTGTCTTTTGTATTTGTCTATCAAGTTGAACAAGTTAAGCGACTATCACTAATAAAATTTTAAACTTTTACGTGTATACTGATAAGATATAAGAAAGAAGAAATAATTCTAACTAATGTACGCTCAGTGATCGACATTCGACCACAGTTCATTGATTTTTTAAAGTTTGAACTTTATTGGGGTTCTTTTGTCCAAGGGTACTTCTATAATCAAAGGTTTTCTTCATGGCTACTCAGTTATTAGCCCCTGTTTTAAAATTATATAAACATTTAAAAAAAATCTGTCTAAATGAAAATTGAAATTAATTATAAATTTGAAACAAAAACAGGCAGCTACATAGGGTGGTAAATATCTAAAATTCTAAGTAAACATAACTTTACGAAAATAAACAACTTTATCGCGACTCATGACCCAATTTTCATTAATTTTACACGACACCATATGTGTTAAATGTAGGGAATAGTGATATGCCCAGTATCATCGTTTGTAAAAATAATGGATACACAATAGAATCAAATGACGATTCCTAAACAAAGTTGATTTTTATACTACCGTTAACTTTTCAAAATGAATTCATCATCAACTGTACTAAATATAAATGCTATATCAGCTTGAACTACATGATTGTAACCACCGAAATCCAAGTCATGGATTACTTTCATGAGCAAACAAATTTTCCTATTTTGATTTTACAACGTATTTTTATTAAATCATCATTTGAAGTGAGTTCACCATAAAAATAATAAACATTATAATATTGACATTGACTTTGGTAATATTGCTTTACTCTTATGACAACATGAAGCTAAGTGACGTCAAGTGAAAGCATTCCTATCAGCAAAAAATTTTGATAATCCAATAAGACCAAAGAGAATAATAATTATTTCAGTGGTTCAATAAAAATACTAAAGATAAATTGTTTATCAATTAATTATTAATGTATATATGTATTATGAATTTACATATTACATTATTATAAAATTAACCTACAATTTGACCAGTTCATATCAAAGGGTATGTAAGGCATGCAACGTCATTCATGTTAAATATAATAAAAGGGTATATAATTGGAACGTAAGAGTTAAGTGACGCATCTGTCAAAATATCTTTTCCATTTACATGTGTGTATATGTTGTGTAAAATTCGAGCAGTAGTGCGAGTAATGTATATTTTAATTAATTTAATACGCTTGTAACGCATTTTATACTTTAAAAAATTCTTTCTGCACTTCTCCTCCATATAAACTAAACTTTCCAATCCTTGTAACTATTTATATACTACAAAAAACATTATGTGTATCAATGTGTACACACAGAGGAAGTTAAACTATCCGCTATCTGCCGGTGAAAGTCCCGTAGAAATCGGTCGAACCGTTTTGGAAATAGAACTGTGGGCGAAGCCGCGGTTAACAGCTAGTTTAATTTAGAGTAGCCTAAGTAACCCGCTGTAATTTCAGCTATCTGCCAGTGATAATCTCGTCAAAATTGGTCCAGCCGTTTCGGTGATTACCCGGAACAAACAGACAGACAAACAAAAAATTAAAAAATGCCTTTTTGATATCAGTTGCGTGCATACTTTCATACCCAATCATTAAAAATATTTTATTCTGATATTACATTACATACAGGCACTTTTTATTATATCTATAGATTTACCTATCTATATATATATCTGTGAATCTCTTTTAATCGTCATAATAATCATGCGTATCAAATTAAATATGTTAATTACTTTGGGGATTTAATTACGATGTTAATTATCCTTTACATCATACTATTTTAATAAATATCTTGGGAGATATTTACATTTAATATTACGCGCAACAACTAAAGTTGTAAGTGCGATGAGAGTTACGAAACTTCTTCGGCTTTGAAGTATTTGCCAATGTCAAAGCGCCTAATTACTTGAACATACGACATCACACAAATAAATATAGAGCAAGAGTCCAAGGCCGCCAGACATTGGTTATTTTATAAAATCTGTAAGTTTCTCTGTACAAACACGGCTAAGAACGATCAGGGACTATGGAGTTTGGATTTTGGTCACTTGGGCAGCTAATATGTGGTAAAGGTGTATAAAATAGTACCCCAATTTTGTTATAGTATGAATTTCAATTTTTTTATATTTGTTCAGAATAACATCACGTTATCCACTGCCAGGCACTTAACACAGATGTAACTCCTTGCCAGACATCCCTGAATTAAAAAGAAAAAATAATTATACTTACGTTATAGTATAAAAGCTGAATTATATTATATATATGACTAGCTGTGCCCCCGACTTCGTCCGCGCGGAACCTTATGTGATTAATAAAGTCATCTAAATGTATTAAGTCTTACTAGTGGGCGCCCAGTGGTCGCCATTCGACCATAGTTCATTGATTTTTTAAAGTTGAATATAGAATGAAAAAGGGTAATTGGAACGTAAGAGTAAAATAATGCATACAGTCAAGCATAGCAACCTCCTTCACAACTTTTTTTGAAGTCCTTTATTGACAGATGTCAAAATGTCTTTTTTATTTACATGTCTGTAAAATTGAAGCAGTAGTGTGAGTAATGCATATTTTAATTAATTTAATGTACTTCTAATGCATTTTATATAAAATAAATAACTTTCTGCACTTCTCCTCCGTATACACTTTAACTATGCCAAGTTTCACGTTCATCCGTTCGCGCATTTCTCTCAAAAAGGGATACAAAGTTTGAGCTTCACGTATTAATATATAGATACTTATCTACTTTTATTACAATTAAGACCGAGCAGCGAGTTCGGAGCACCGATCTTACTTTAATCACCGAATATAATAATACTTTCATCAACGATCCAACTCGATCTGTTGCTATTGCTATTGGTTCTGCTCTGATTGGTTGTTACGTAAATTACGTTGTATGTAACTTCTATTACATTATTAAGGTTTTAAGCTATAGAGAAATGTAACAAATGAAATAGAATAAAACTTAAGTATTTTGAAAGTAATAAAACTGTACGCCTCTTAAAGTAAAGGTTGCCTCGACTCCGCTCGAGACACATGGTCTATTCTGATTGGTCGAGTGGTTAATTACAATTATCGTAACTTTTATTAGATTATTTCAGGCTTTTAAGTAATAGAAGAATGTTATAAATCAAATTAAATAAGATTAAGAATTTAGATGAAGACAAATATTATGTGTGCAAACAATAATCAACTCGACTTATATTTTCCTCCGACATATATAATAAGAATGTAATAAAATTGTTGCGAGTGCCTGGGAATAAGTAATAAAATACATTACAATTATTTTAAAAATGTCTCCGTCTGTCTGTCGGTTTGTTTGGGTACGCATCACTGTTTCTCGATAAAACCTCACCAAGAAAATTATAAAGCATATCCTTGCGTAATATTTCTTTTGTCGGTATTGCCTCTGCCTATGTCGGCCATTTCGCCAATGTCAAGTGTGACAAATACACGTTTTAAACTTAATGCCAAATATTCAGTGTAACGATGTAGAATAATCTAAAATATCAACATGTCAACGTTTAATTTAAATCGGTCCACTCCATCAAAAGTTATTGTAATTTAAATGACGTCTCGAGTTACGTACGAGAGATGAGTAGGTAAGTAATTGCATCTCAACCTCATACAAACAACAGGATATTATATAATGATATATATAAAGATACAGTAAACGAAAGAAAAACGTTTAATATTCTTTATTATTCACACAAATAACAATGAAGGTTATACAAGTGAATGTTAGCAGTTAATTAATATGTATTAACGCCAGTAGATGACGCTCATATAGTGTCATTTTCTAAATCGCTACAGTTTCGATACGATATTGCACTATATATCGTAGACTGGATCGAAGTGAAATGAAATTAATCCAAAGTATTTAATTTTCATAGGCTCTTAACTTTGTGTAATTTTTTTTCACAACAACAGATGGCGCTAAATTTATCGTCTTATGGATTTACTGCCCTAAGACTATTACAAAGGAGAGTTTAGATATAAAAATATTATTTCAATGTTTGTGAGTTTTATTTCAAATTATAGGTTCATCAAATTACCTTGATTCTGATATACCAATTACGCTGTGAATTAAATAATACTTTTTGATCCATGGGACTGGGGATCTAACATTTTCTTCCAGCTAACCAGCGGTATCGTGGAGAAAAAGTTGGTTGTCTGTAAAGTTGGTTTATGGACGAAAATTTTACGTGATGACGTCATAAAATAGACGCATCGGCCGATGGAATGGAAGAGAGATAGATGCGTCACAAGCCGAGCGCTTAGCTCTATTGCTTGTTCCGTGCTCTCGCTTGCACGCTCGGCTCAGGCGGAACGTGACAATGAGTCATGCTTTCTCGTGCGTGCAGCCGTCGTTCATCGATTTATAAGACGTAATCACGTCAAAAAGGTTTCTGCTATTGTTTTTGTAGTTATTAAATTATAAATTATATTTATAAAGATTATTATGTATTGGTACATAGAATCATCATATACAGTGAACTTGACTGCTCTGAACGAGTTTTCGATTCGGTTTTTTGGATGAACTTCGAAATTCGCTATTGAAGAACTAGCTTCATATTTAATTTTCTAGAAAATAATGCTTAAAATCTGAAACTATTTTACTTTGTTATTCTCTAAAATAAATTACGAACAGGTTTACTTTTACGCTCTGATCAACAGACTGTATTCCATTGATATTTGGTTTTGGACAAATATGTCTGAGGAGAGATTATGTGACAGTAAAACGGTTCTATGAAACTCGCTACCGGATGAACAATTTACTTGACTTGAAAATTTAATAGCAAACGAGTCATTTTTTAGTTTAAAATCACAGTTTCGAAAACTGGCATGTTAATCATATAAAAATAAGCACATGTCTGAGGCACGGATAGCTATTACTTTGAATACCACACCGTATCCCCAAAATTCAAATATATATGGGGTGCGCCACCCTCATCTGGTCAGTGGAACATCTTCTACAATAACAAGAATATCTTCGACAAGTCGCAACCGATCTGCGTGTTTGAACGCGTTTTCCAGACTTCTTTTCAATCTCATTTCTTTTTACAATTTCAGCCATGCATCGTTACACACTTAAAGAAGCTCTCAACTTTTGCATCGAAACTTCTTTTCGGGGCGTGTGGTGTCGAAAAAAGGGGATATTGACTGGCGGCCAAGATTGTCGGATTTGACGCTACCGAACTTCTTCTTTTGAGGATTTTGAAGGGTAAAGTTTATGCCAACAGTCCGAAGACTTGAAAAGCTCAAAGACAATATCCGAGGCGAAATGACAGCGATATCGTCCGAGACGCTGGTCATGGGAAATGCAAGGAAAAGGGCTTCATTGTGTATCACCAATAAAGGTGCCCAATTGGTAGATATCGTTTTAGGAAATTTTGCCAGAATAAACTATAAAAGTGTGAGTTTTATGGATCAAAAAAGTTCTCTATAAACTATTGAGAATTGACAAAATTAATCGATTGTTTAACTGACTAGATAAGGACGACGCCCCCTATACATTCAGATGAGTTTATGCAAATAATTTCACGCAGACGTAGTCGCGGGTACTGCTAGGATAAAATATATTATTAAAAGAACAAACAACGCAGATGAAATCGTGTATATTATTAGCTAGACGTATATTAAAACGGTTAGTTAAAAAAATAACAGTAATTAATAAAACACGAGTAAATAATATGCGTACGTTCCAAGAAACGTGTTCGCGTGTATTTCGTTGTAATGATATTAGAATTAATGATCCATCGTGGGAGACTGTGTTTGCTTAATGATTAATAATGACCCGGCATCCTGCGCAGAGTCGGGCAGAATGCATTAGTATAAATTACACACGATATAGTTTTCTTTATGTTATTACAGCCCATTCTACACAGAGTGTATTTAAAGACAGCCTTATATACAAGGAGGTCGGAGAAATGACTGACATTCGAGTCTTCTAAACTGATTCCTTAAAAGTAATTTCGCTGTTGGAGTATAAACCTTCGTTGTTTGGGTTGTACTGTATTTATAATCAAGCACGGTGCAGATACTTTGTCATACTACCATAAAAAAGAGTCGAGGCAGTGACAAAGACTACTGACAGAAGTGTATACACAAAACAATGGAATAACTGTCTTCTCTTTGTACTGTTACTCGAGAATGTTATCCTTTTTCAGACTGGCTGAAAGTCGAAGTACGTAAAATATAATGTGTTATATATGACTTCATCTATACTATCTATTCTAATAAAAATATAAAGAGGTAAAATTTGTGAGATTGTAGTGGGGCTACTAAACCGATTTTGAAAATTCTTTTACCACTACAAAGCTACGTTATTTGTGAGTATCATAGGCTATATATTAACCCGAAAAATGAGAAGACTTTTTTGTGGTAGTCGGATTTGCAAAATAAGTCGGAGAAAAAACGATCGAATGAAAACGTTTCTTACGAACGCTGCCTTAACGATGAGAGATATATGATTGAGGTCTAGAGAAAAGTTGTAGAGCTTGATAATGCCTACAAAAAAATCACCGACAGCATGTTTGTTACTTTTATATGTAAGTCACAAAAATTAGTTTTTTTTATATTAAAAATATCGTAAAATAATCGTAATGTTTATTGGTCATATTATCAACAACAATTATGAATTCTTATCAATATAATATCAATATATAACTGAACCACAGCAACGCGTGACCGGGTTAGCTAGTATTTTTATAATTACAAGAGATATTTCAACTGTCTAAATTACATATCTGATTTACAATACATTTAAACGTTTCAGCCAGTCTGCAAGTATTCTGGTGAAGCTGTGAAGGCCTTGTGCCATGCGAGCCTTGTAGTCATTTCGATAAAAAAGCCAATCTGTAAAAGGATAGGTGTTTATTATTATTTATTAATTTTTCCTGCAGAGTCTTGATTCACACCTTTTTTATGACATTATTTTAACTGTTTTGCATGTGGTAGAGCCACGCTGAAGCTATTATTGGTTTCAGCACAAATGGTCGGCTCGCCCGGGGTAGTACCACCCTCTCCTTGAATACCGACGTGAAGTAACAGTACTTGCATTGTTGCGTTTCGTTAGGTCAGTGAGAGCGCCGGAGGCCCACCTCCCATCCCCCTTCCAACCCTCTCCTCGCCCCTCTCCCAAATACAGGCTGGCAACGCATTAGCGACTCCCCTGGTGTTGTTAGTGTCTATGAATGGTGGTGATCACTTAACATCAGGTGACGCACCTGTTCGTTTCCTCCTATGACTTAAAAAAAAACTGTAGTGCAGCTTAAATACAATATTAAAGTGAACAAAACATAATATTATTAAAATTATTACTAACGGGCCCGGAGGTCGTTGTTCTGCCTTGATAATTTAAAAAATCTAAAATTCAATCGCAACACCACCTACCGCATCTAATTGTGAATCTAAACCATTCTTCAATCCACCTCAACACACACAAAAGATTTCATCAAATCTGTGTAGCTGTTTAGGAGGAGTTCAGTCACATACACCCGGACAGAAGAATTATATAAAGAACTAGCTGATTCCCGCGACTTCGTCTGTATATATCAATTGTTTTATTATATCTCAAAGAGATTAGGCAGCGTTTTCGACGAAACCTCTCAGGCGGCTTGAGTTATTTCGATACTTCCAAAAAAAATTACCGTTATTTTTTTTTATATCATCGGAGGCAAACGAACAGGTTAACTTAACTGATGTTAAGTGATCACCGCTGTCCATAGATACTTGCAATACCAGGAGAATCGCAAGTGCGTTGCCAGCCTGTGTCGGGGTGGGGGAGGAGGAAAAAAGGGAAGGGGAAGGGGAAAGTGGAAGAGGAGGGGAGGTGGCTCTCCGGCGCTCTCACCGACCGAACAAAACGCAACAATGCAAGCACTGTTACTTCACGTCGGTTTTCTATGAGAGGGTGGTACTACCCCGGGCGAGCCGACCCATTCATACAGAAACCAGTAATAGCTTCAGCGTGGCTCTACCACCTACACCGATACCTTACCTTACCTACGTTATATTTCCTAGCTATAGTTTTACGGTAAATTGTATATGGGCATGAACCAAAAAGTTCGCAACTTCTTATCTCTGCCGTACCGTGAAGCTGTGGAACAATCTCCTGACCAGTGTGTTCCCTCCTTCCTATAACATGGGGTCCTTCAAGCGTAACGTTAAGAGATATTTACGGCTATCTATTAATAGGCCTATGGATTAATGAAAACCTCATGAAAATCCGCACAGTAGTTTTTGACTTTAACAAAAACAGATAGATAGACGCTATGGAGGACCTTTTTCATAATATGTAGTGAAAGTGATGTCATACTTAACTAGTTACAGCTAATTGCTAGTGTTTTTTTCCAAGTATTAGTATTATTTTTATTAGTACAGTAACAAGTAGGTTACTACCGGTTTCAATTATATCTTTAAACACAAAAAATTGTAAAAAACGAAATGCCCGATTACAGCGACTCCTGCAGTTCTCAATTGTGAATCCAAACTATTCAGGAACTCACTATATCCAGTTGGTATGTGAGATTTTTTTTTAAATAAGCCTAGCATCCATTTTCAACGTCGGGTCCAATTTAGTTGTTTGTTGTATAAGAATTTGTAAGTATACGTGAAATCTGCATCCAAACTTAATCTTGTCAAATTTGTTTTACTTTTGACACATAGCCCATCATCTTGTTGACTGAGATATTAAACTTAGATATATATGGTGTTGCGGACTTCTTTGTAAAAGAAATGAATGAAGTGCCTTCATCCTACCCACATTTACATATTGATTTGTTCCTGATGTTGAGCTCTGCAAGATGAACTGGAGAGCACACCTCTACAGATAGATCGTCAGTCTACAGCTAGTAGACGCAGCAAGCTTGTTACACTTACGAAACTTATAAAGCCATGGCTTACCCGGAATGTTATCCTGAATATATCCGGAAGTATATGATTAATTTGGTTGGATGCATACCAGTTTAAATTCCATGATACAAACAAATCAGTCTTGTTTGGAGAGGATAAATCCTGAACATAGGTATTACAGTGCTCAAAATATCCAGTCTGGATAGCTTCTTTAGCAAGAATACGAACAGCTTCATTACCCTGGTCCTGTCCTGGTATCCATGCCAGAACTACATAAATTCCTAAACAATGACGTTGATACAAATGGAATTTAATAATTATGATAACTGGGGACTCTAGAAAAAAGCAACCCAGAGAAAATGTCAATATGATAGTTTGATCTAATTTATGTGATAGTACAAACTTGATAGCTTCTAATGTAGCAACTACTTTAAATAGACAATTATATTCAATTGAAATATGTCAAAATAATATTGAAATTTAGTGTCAAAAGTTCTAATAAGAACAAAAACCCTTTCTTTCTTTAAGGAACACAATTTCATTAATATTTTAAAAACGCACATATATACTTAGCCTGGCCATAAATACTGTTACAATTAAAAATAAACAAAATATTACATTTGAATTTGGAATCTGTCATTTTTATATGATTATTCATTGAATTTTCTCGTTTTGGCGCCAATACATTATACAATATTTTGCGATATTAAAATGGCCACTCCATTTTAATATAATGATAAAGTGATAAAGAGAACCGAATCTCTGTGATCGCATTACACAAAGTAGGTATGGAGCTAAATGCAATATTTAAAAATCTTCATACGTTTGGTATTAGTAAAATGTTTGTTTACCGGGTATTAATAGATACAATGAGACCCCCTCTCTTTGTGACAGAAAAAAATCTAGCCGTCCACGTAGTGTTCGTACGAAAAAGGTGGTCAAAGTAGTAAGGATAAGAATTCGAAGAAATCCTGTCCGAAAGCTAAAGAATTTGTCTCGGGAGATGAAGATAGCACCTAGAACCATTTCGCGTATTTTAAAAGATGACTTGCAGTCTATAAGACACCTACTGGCCGTTTCTTAACTGGTAATTTAAAAAAGAATAGGGTGGTAAAATCGTAACAACTACTGAAGCGGTACGCAAAGGGAGGTCACAGAAAAATTTTGTTTACGGATGAGAATTTTTTTACAATTGCGCACCATTTTAACGAAAAAGATCTTGTTAATTAATTAAAATGATCGCAAGAATCTTGTAATATCATTAACTACTCGATAATGGTAGTAATAATCTACTAGTAGGTTGGTTGCCAAATATAAAATAGAATAAAAAAACTTTTCTTTGCATTATAATCATTTAATAAAATGACAACTGAGCAACTGAATGTACGAACATTGGTATGTGATTCACAAACGCCGTGCTACTAATAACTTCAAGGAGACCACGTTCAGGAAACTTTCGAGGCGATGCACCGCGGCATACCAAAGTATGCGATAGTTTCGAGTTATGCCAAGAATTGAGCCATCAGAGAGCTGTGATTGCGTTTATAACTCCACGAGGAGAGGTTATCGAATTTCTTGACAAACTTTGACAAGTAGAAGATGGATATAATGCGGTTTCATTAACATCGTATGCTGTCACCATTTGCTTCGTTGCAAAATATGACATAAACTTCGCACATTATTGTTTTGTAACACTAGAAGCGACTGGCGAGTGTATGTCACTAGTAGTCTCGCTACAATTAGAATCAAAAAATATTTAATTCATTTTTCCTTTCCTTTAACCTTTCCATTAACCTGGAAAAAAATGGCCTGCTCATAGTTCGTATCATGTTATAAAATACGTGTATTCGAACGATCGGTCAGGAAGCCAATTAACACTATATAGGCACTGTGGCTAATTATCCGGGCAGAACTTCGCTTTACTGTAATTGCGACAGAAGTGCGTATTGATTAGCGACATCTTGCCATTTTATGTGACGAGCTGTGGAAGTCAAAGCAACTGCTATTTACTCAGATATCCCCAGAATAATTTGGTAACACAATAATAATAATAACGATGAAATTATTGTTATTTAAGTATATTTATTTATTTACATAAATTCTATATAATCGTTCTTATTTATGTAAAGAATTGATATATGTAATATAGTGGTGCTAGTGTTCATGTTCCGGTGGCGTTGTAGTTTTGCCTCTCGGGTGTGACGTAGCGGTACCGGCGTAGTTAATAACAATCTCCATTTACTATTATCACTACACTTTTCTGTACAAGATAAGTCACTAATCAAAAACTCCAATGAAATAAAATAAGGAATATTCGACATTTATAGATACAAGAAGAAAATTCTATGTAGCAAGCATCTAGAGTATTTTCACATGAACGAAGTCACGCACGTCAGCCAGTATCATATGAATGATACAATTATAACAAAGCTTTGCAGTGCACAGCTCTGCACACGATATACGGTTAACCGCATTCGGTTACGGGCAACCGTCTTGTCCGGACCGCCTCTTCGGACCCATCGTAATTATATTCACATAAATTATAATAACAAAAGCTGTGGTGATGACTTCTACCGTACTACAGAAAGGTTATAAAATGGCAGACAGTTGGCCTAAATAATTCTTTATACGTACAAATAAAAAATATTTAAAGTTCTTTATTTGACAAAGAATGATTTACATGGCATAAATAAACTGTAGATTCCCGCAATAGGAACTGAATACAGTGTCACGGGTAATCGACCAAAAAACTACGTTACAAAATTTATTTCCTGTTAGTGCCGTAAGTACCTTAATAACTAGATAAATGAATAACAGACAGTGATGTGAAGTAATCAATTTTAGACGTTCATAGAAAACTGTCCTTCACATTAATTTGTAGTTTCAAAAAATACTTATAAACACAAAATTACGTATACTTTTATCACGCTTTTATTAGCGTCACCTGTATGTATGTATGTTTGTAACCGACCCCTTTGAGCTCGATTTTGTCCTACTTTGAACGATCAGATTTAATTCAAACTTTGCACACCTGTCAAAGGTCGATTACAATGCAATAATCCGAAAAAAAGTAAAAAAAAAAATTACCAAAAAAATGATAAATAAATAATAGTTTAAAAAAACACGTTTTCATAAAAAAATCCAACTAAAAAACAGAAAATAAAATTTAATAAATTTGGATTAAGAATAGTGTAAATTAGAAATAAATGTATATTTTTGTAAAAAGTGACAAAAAAAATTATAATGACCTCCAGATATCAGTATTTTTATCATTTTGTTTAAACTATTATTTATTTTATTATAACTGAATAGTCTCTGTTGAAAAACACAGTAATTCTAACTAACACTACAAATGCGGATATAAGTTTGTTACTTACACTTTCACCCTTTAACTATTCACCCGATCATCTTAAAATTTACATACAAATTCATATAAAAAGTGCATAGAGTTTCATAAGATATTAACTGTTCGCATAGAGCAAATTTACTTTAAAACGAGCAAAACCGCAAGCAAAAGCTAGTAGACAATAAGTTTTATATCTGCCTGTAAAAATCTCATCAAAATCGGCTTAACCATTTCGTGTTTGTATAGATTATAATTCTTTTTTACTAATAGGTATATATAATTTTCATACATAGTTGGTTTGCAATTTCACTTTTTCCCATAGAATTCGTCCATCGTAACGATTAAAAAACGTGAGACAACAACAAAAAACCCATTTCGGAACGGGGACAAACAAAAAAAAAGCCGACAAAATTCAGTAACACCCAGCATTCAATGACTGACACAATCAGTTGGGGCCTCCGTAATTTTCCTGCCATGTTTTATCTAGCCCGAGAACAATGGGAACTCATTTTGGGCCTACAATGAATTTCGTTTCACAGGCGATCCGCCGAAATATACCACAATTAAAATCCTCTCCGCGGAATGCTACGCTTTGTTGCCGGTTCACGAGTGGCAACTATAATTTCCTATGTATTTTGCAAATAAATCTGACAAATTGGTGTGTATTTTACGCTAATTCCTTTTTACACGTACAATCTTTATATATAAATTTGTTTTGTACGTGTGTATGTCACTGTACTCCTCCTAAACGGCTGGACCGATTTTTATGAAATTTTGTGTGCGTGTTCAAGTGGATCCAAGAAAGGTTTAGATTCACAATTGGACCGGGTAGGTGGCACTGCGGTTGGCTTTTAGGATTTTTTTAAATTGTCAAACCAGGACAATGTCCGCAGGGGCTGCTAGTACTCATAAAATTCCTGAAACTTATTCCAAATGATTTAAAATAATTGGATTTTTTTGGCAATCAACCTTCCAGGTTATCACTGCCATTGTAAAGCAATATTACAAATTTGTATTATTACAAATTGTAATATTATTGTAATATTACAAATGCCTTGTGATAATTTCAATGTTCTAACAAGATGGCGGCTTCTTAGTTAGAACGTTGGATTTTGTGGCACCTCATCATTCATGATCGGTGGAGTTATCCATCTACTTTACTTCTGCACAATAAAATATAAAATCCACTACATGGTAGACTAAGATCTCGCGAAAAACTCAAATATAAAGTAATGTTCAGTAAAAATTACTCTAATACATTTCACAGCTCATATATCGTCAAAACAACATGGCATACATATAATTGTCAAAGCTTGTTCAGACGGACATTCTTAATCATCCCGCTATCGAACGACAAGCCAAACAAGTATACGAAGGACCAAAGTCATTGAGATAGCCTTCATAATTGCTAGACTTAAGTGGGCAGGGTAAATTGCTTGTAGAATACATCGCCGATGGGCCTAAAGAGCTCTCAAATGGCGACCACGTAACAGAAAAAGTATAGGCAAAGGCAGCACAAGGCCAACCGTCAATCCGGTTAAAGTTACAAGGTCTCGTCAGATGCAAACAGCATAAAACCGCTAATTATAGCAATGTTTCGTGAAGTCCTATGGACCAGCAATAGATGGATGAACTCTTAAGAATACCCTGTGAATAATATAATCTATATTAATATTATAAAGCTGAAAAGTTTATTTGCTTGAAAGCGCTAATCTCAGGTACTACAGGTCCGATTTGAAAAAAACATTCAGTGTTAGATAGCTCATTTATCGAGGAAGGCTATATATCATCACATAATAGGAGCGGAGCACCTGCTAAAGAATGTTTCGAAATTGGGGTTAGCTTACGTATTATTTAAAAATATTTTCACCTCTTACGTAAACGAAGTCGCGAGTTAAGGTTAGCGTTAGCCCAAAGTTACTATTCCACGTAGACTAAGTCGCGGGCAGTAGTTAGTCTATATATAATGAAAGTACACGTTTTTTTTAGGCTTAATAAAGTCGAAATTACTAGGACTGACCATTCGATACGGATTTTTAATTTTTTTTTATTATAATACGGCAATGTGACTGCACTATGCCTGATGGTAAGCACAGTACAATTCAAAAACAGCAGCGACCATCGAGAGACAAACTATTCATCGCCAGTCGCCGCTGTCGAGCCGGTTACTTATTTTTTGGATTTGATTGGTCTCCTACCATTTTTATGCCAAACGAAGCGAGTGGTCATTAGCTAATAGTCTTACAAAAAAATGATATTCTTTCAAACAGCTTAGTTAAAACCACCTTAATAACAATTTTGTAGGTCACACAATCAGAGTCCATCGAGCTATTTTTATTAGAAACGAGCGGTATACTCATTTATGGAATATTGTTTCATATTTGACGATAAACCTATTAACAGCATCTTAATTTCGCAACATCATATATGATAACCGGTTTTTCCGATTCCCGCCACGTAGCAATTAGCAACCGTTACTGTAATCCGGATATCGGCGGCGCGTACCGGTTACGACCGGTTCGTTGGTGAAATTTCGCCCGGGTTTGTTGCGTTCCGATTGTTTTTCGGTAACGTACGCGGGCTGAATCTTAAACCAGCGTAATGGGCTGTAAGGCGGTGTTTAGATAGTGTTTTACGTTCGTATTCCGTTTCGCGAACCCGTGTGTAAACAGTAGTTTGTACAAATAGTTATACAAGAAGCTATTAAACGGGAACGTTCGTAACATTGCTTTGTTTATTTATTCTTGTCTTACATGTAACCTTTTTTTCCGATTCTATCGCGTCTATCGCCTTCCTTTTTTAATCGAGTTTATCTTTGCTTTTTTTTTATCGCAGCACAGCACAGTAACTGTACCGTGCCTGATGGTGAGCACAATATAATCCAAAAACAATGGCGACTTTTTTTGATTTTTTTAACGTGGGGAAATCCCTTATGGATACGCCACCCTCCCGGGGGAGAGGGTGGGTTATATCCGAGTCGCAAGGACTAAAACTCCACGGTGTACCGACAGACCGTTTTGTGGGGGCGGCAAGGGATCGTTCAAGCTAATCAACCTTGTAGAGCCGCCCCCATGGTCCGCCCGGCGGAAGGTGACCGCCGGGCTCCTACCTATAAAGGGACAGACCGGGTACACACCGGCTGCCCCCCCTCGTCCGCCAGACCCGTGCAATGAGGAGATGGGCCCTCCGGCCCATCCCCTCAGGTCCGGCTACGGTGGCAGGAGGAGTTGGGCGAAGCGCCTTCTCCTCCTGCCTGTCCTCCTTTGGCGGAGACGGCCACTTTGAGGATCTGCCTCGCAGGCCCTCTCCGCCTCCTCCTTCTGCGAGATGACCAGCTCGCAGAAGGAGGCCATCGCTCGCCAAGCCTGTTCGCTGCCAAGCATGGCCGAAACCATCTATAATTTCAGCTATCTGTCAGTGGAATTCCCATCAAAATCGGTTCAGCCATTTCGGAGATTACCCGGAACAAACAGACAGACCAACAATCAATTTAAAAATTGCATTTTTGTTATCAGTAGTAAGTAGTATAAGTTATAAGTACACACGATACTTTCCTATTCAATCAGTAAAAAAAAATATTCTGATATTACATACAGACACTTCATTTTTATTATATGTATAGATTATACTTTTTTCGAACGACGTCACGTTTTTGAAGCGATAATAATTTATTTGATAGCGTGTTCGAAAACAGCGTCGATGGACGTGGGTTTGAATACTGGCAACTGAGTCGGAGCTTCTGGTAAAGGAAAAATCGTGATGAAGCTATAGCATGAGGATAGGCTTTCTTCTATGTCCACCTGGCTAGCAACCACCCTCAATTTAAAAATCACCAAGCACCTGTTGGAGTTTCCGCAGTACCACTTGAGAGCCAGTCCCGCCCCCACCCCTCTTGGAGTGTTTACTCTCTTAGAGCACAACGTCATTTAACAATGCATTATGAATTTAAAAAAATATTAGATGAGATTACGCTAAAACTTTCAAAGTAAAACAAAATGTCGTTACTTCTAACGTATAGATTTAATGTATAGCGTATCATATAATTATGAGCAATAAGCATATTTCTAATCATTAAAGGATTTAATTATCCATTTGCAATCTGCAGTTTCCAAGCTGCCGGCTTATCAAATGACTCACAATAACCGGTACACTCAAATTCACGACACGCGGTAATTAACAGCTGCTAGTACAACCCGGGTAATAGCGACGCTGAGCGGTTTATTGTCGAACATTCGCCCGGTTTACGAATCGATTCTCAGAAACGTACGCATGATGAATTTTAATTGTTATCAATAGCAATTTTTTGTACAACGGTTTCGTCATTTTAAGCGATTGGTTTGAGATTTCCTTTAAATAATATGGCCAAATGTAGTGTATGTTCCCCGAAAACGAAGCCCTTTGTTTTTTTAATATCATAGGAGGCAAACGAACAGGTGGGTCAACTGATGTTAAGTGATCACCATCGTCCATAGCCACCAGCAATACCAGAGGAGTCGCAAGTGCGTTGCCAGCCTGTATTGGTGGGGAAGGGGGAGGGAGGGAAGTGGAGAGGGCGGAGGTGGGCCTGGAACAATGCAAGTACCATTACTTCATGTCGATTTTCTGTGGGTCGGCAGGTACTACCCTGGACGAGCGGACCCATACACGCTGAAACCAGTTATAGCGTGTCTATACCACCCGAAATTGCTAAGATTTCTTTGTCCATCATACATTGCAATAGGTCAAGTTTGTATCAATAATACGAATATATTAACAGATAAGAAGAATATAAAATAACTAGCTGACGGGCTCACGCGTTATTGTGGCTCATTAAATTAAAATTATGATAAAGTATTTGATATTATGGGGTAATTAATGAGTCTGTTTAAAAATATGATACAGAAATAGATAGGTGACTTAGTAAATAGATTAACAGAACACGTGGACCATATATAATAAACCGGAATTAAAAAACATTATAAATTAAAACGTAGCGCCATCTGTGAGATTTCTATGACAGTCGATCCTACAGTTTTCTATAACAAACTAATTTAAAAAAAAAATGAAACTTACAATTAATAACAATAATCAACATTAATATTCAAATCAAAACTCGGTAAACTCGAAGGAGCCTTGTAAAAAGCACAATTTATTTATTTGTCCAATACAAAGGAGAGTTCGTATAAAACTAATTTAAAAAACTAAATACATTATTTCATTGAATGTTTATGTAGACCGGACGACCACCTAGTTATGCCGACGTAGTAATTCCTTATCTTAGTTTAGATGCGTATGGCTATGGTTACCTTTTTTTTATCCAGGCGAATATCCTACATTGGATACACCTCCCACTGCCGAGGGACAGCTACCGACTAAAAATCCCTGGGCCGCCTGTGCGCATATATGGACCAGATTTGAGGGTTAGTGGCGAGCATGTACTCCTCAAACCTGGTCACGCGCTTGGGTCCTCGTAGGTGGTCGTACAGGGGACCCTCACCTCGAGAGAGGAAGTTCCTCTCTCATGCTTCTTAATGAAGCTGCGGCTTCTTCTTTCTTCTCAAGAACGCTTTCGTAGAAGGCGACTGCAGCGTTCCATGACCTCTCACTCTCAGTCATTGACTTAACCAAGGCCGTCAGTGAGAGATCACTGCCCACTATCGCCTCGAGCTCATTGCGCTCTGCGGTTCACGCCGGACACTGCCTTATACCGGACTACATAATTGTCATATAATTTTTAATTAAAAAATATTGAGGCCATTAATCGAAATATAAATTATGGTATCTCTCAAGTTGGACCAAATTATATATAAATGCCAATGTTACATGAAAATCGGTTAAGTAGTTTTGGAATTTATCTTGGACAAACATGTAGTCCGGTGAAGCTGAAAAAACCCTGCCAGGACAATAATGTAGTCAGTTCAAGAAAAAAAAACTTGGACAATCATCATGACACGGGATTTTAATGTATTTAGATAATAATTAAGAACCTCATAAAAGAAAAACAGTGTTTGTTATTTCGACACATTCTTAACTCTACTTTATTTAAAGACAATAAGTAAGAAAAATCTATGAAAACTGTCAAAAGACCCAGAGTATAGAAAACACTTTTTGCTACTTTTAACATTGCTAAGAAAATCGTTTCCGTTAGAACACAGCAGCGCGAGAACTGCTGCTTTAACCACGAAACAGTTTGAAGTTTTCAGAGGTTATATTATTATTAATTATTTTTCCGTAATTTACACCTTTAGTTGAAATATTAAAAAGGTCACAGGTTAAACAAAGGGCAGGGTTGAACGACCTTTTCTTAGCGCTTGATAAGGGCAAGTTTCTTGCTCGTATGAATTACAGTTTGATGGGTTATACTAAATTTATTTC
This sequence comes from Antheraea pernyi, assembly GCA_015888305.1. Classification (NCBI taxonomy): domain Eukaryota; kingdom Metazoa; phylum Arthropoda; class Insecta; order Lepidoptera; family Saturniidae; genus Antheraea; species Antheraea pernyi. Next base: position 1,061,006 of record MU158742.1, on the reverse strand, counting down.
ATCATAATATAATTCATCATAATATAATAATAAGTCACTGTGATGAAAAGTCTACAGTCATAAACTTCTGTAACATATTTTTATAACAATACAACAAATAAAACACACAGAAAAACATAGCAGACTCGTTCGCATTCTAGAAAATTCTATGTCAAGAAATCAAAATCTCTGTAATGGCATGTTAAATATAGCGGCGATATTTTTTTAAGAATGATCATAGCTACCACGATATTTAATCTTATATATAGCATCACAAGTAAATATTGAATGAACCAGGCGTCCGTTAAATCTCTCAGTATCTGAGTTTATTTGCAGGACACCCGAATTTTTTACCCGTAACCGACAGGCGCGTACTCACGGTCACCAAGAATAATGGATTCATACATTAATTTCAAACAAATAAGCCGTCGCCTAGTGATCAAAATTCAACCTTAATCAATTATATATAACATTTTAATTAGCACATTATTGATAATCATTGTCAAACTGTGTATCTATGTAGACATGGCCTATAATTTTTTGTTATTAATTTTTTTTATCAGCTTGCAATATTTGCTAGTTTATTTAGGTCTACTATTGCAAGCTGAACTAAGACCAGTTTTTATACACCTATGACTTTGCAAATTTTCATGTTTGTTCAGTCTTGATGACCATGAAAATGAAATAGTTTTAAAAAAGGCCACCAAACACGTTAAAAAATCTGATTAAGCATTTAACGCATTTGTATAAAAGCTTATTTAAAAAAATAGTTTTAAATATGAATTTCATTAATTTTTTTCATTATATGTACTACTACGAGCATGTATATACGTACGTCGTATGTATGTACGAGCATGTATATACGTCATTATCCGTTAATTTTCGATTAATTGAAATACATATCTAAATATACAAATATCCAGTGTCATGATGTTTGTCCAGGATGAACTCCGAAACTACTAAACCAATCTTCATGAAACATTGGCGTTTATTTATAATTTGGTCCAACTTGAGATATAGGATAATTTATATTTCTATCACTGTCCTCAATATTTTCTAATTACAAATTAAATTATTGTCAATGTTGATTATTGTTATTAATTGCAAGTTTCATAAGTCTTGAACAGGTGTCGCTTTATTTTATTTTGTTGAGAGAAAACTGTAGGACCGACTGTTATAGATAGATAATAGATGGCGCCACGTTTTAATTTTGAATTTCTGAGCCATAAGAACGCGTGACCGGGTCAGCCAGTTACATAAAAATTCTCTAGTGATAATCTCAACTCAGAATGACACATTCCAAATTGTACACACCTTTGTGCATAAGTGCTTGTTGGTACCGCATGGGTTATAGAACGTATATTGCCCGGGGCCTTATAAACCGTCGGCTCAGAGGGATTACACGTAGGCATTTGGGTCGTTTGTATAAAACACGAATCCTGAGAACCGAGAAACGCATGTGTAGAGGTATCGGATCAGTCGATGTGGCACACACGTGGAATGCGTAACATTAACGCGTTCGTTGATGGACTACAGCGACGACGCACGTTTCATATCATCAATTCATAAAAACAATTACACAACAGACTTCGACAGAAACAGATCGGGAGATAGTTCGAGAGGACGATTCAAGGAAACACAAGAATCGAGACAACGCAACAACTAATCTACAACAAGCAACAAATAACGGAGCTACAGGCAATGAGTCTAAAGGCATCGAGTTTACGAGTCACTGAACCAATAGACATCAAGCAACATTCGATCAATTTTGTACAAAACTGTATTGTACAAAAGAATGAATGAAAATATTGTGAAAAGATAATTATATAAAATGTAGACTATCCATAAATAATCCAGATAAATCATTTATTTCTCAGGAAATAATAAAAACGTCTTTCAGAGAACGAAGTCAGAAGCATCAGCTTGTATTAATAAAAATAGCATGAAACGTACTATTTGATTTCTATATACATAAAGCAGTTCTCAGTTATGTAGTGAAATAAAATAATAAATTTATGTTGTACGAACGGTGTGATTGTGTGTAACCCCGCCGACGGACGGTCTTCAGAAAGGCGTGAAATGGCGGATGATGTCCTTAGATATTATTTTTATTAAAGTATATTCTTTTTGCATCGACTTTGGCCGGACGAGGAAAACGGAATAGTACAGAAATGTCTTTCGAAGGCTGGACTAGATTATCCATAAAAGATATGTAGATATAATAGGACAATATGATACAAGACAAAATCTTTCTGTTTCTTTTTTAATAATCTACTAGCTAAACCGGCCACGCGTTGCCGTGGCTCACTAGAATTTAATAAAACACGTACACCATAAAATAAACTGTATTTGAAAAAGAGATTCTAATTTAAAACGTGTGCTATCTATGAGAAATCTATAACAGTCGGTTTTACAGTTTTCTGTCAACAAACTAATTTAAAGCGCCATCTGTCCGAGGCCGATGAAACTTACAATTAATAACAATAATCAACATTGACAATCATTCATATTGTAATTAAAAGATATTGAGGCCATTAATCGAAATAACAATTATCCTGTCTCTCAAGTTGGGCCCAATTATACATAAAGGTCAACTTTCATGAAGATCGGTTGCGTAGTTTCGGAGTTCATCGTGGACAAACATTATGAGACTGGATTTTTGTATACTCATGAAGGTTTTAATACCTTTTCAATTTGTTTATGGTATGAAAACTCTTTACTCTAATCGTCAATCAATCATTTAAAAATAAAATTCGTATGTAACATGAAATGTCAAAATAAAAGGGTAAAATTACGAAATTTATAGTAAATAATACTTAAACGTATTTTTTTCTTTTTTAATTACTAGTTAGTAATAAATATGTCCAAGGTACCATAATTTAATATTTTAATTAATTTCAATCTATAGAGGGTGAAAGATCTCTAAGCAATTTTACAGAACGATATCAAATTTCGCGTCTGCTTGTTCCCTTTGTTTTCATAAACCATACAAGGAATTGTTATGCAGTATTTAGTGTCAATTGAAGAATATCTTCCATTTTTTAAGTTCTAATGAACCATGAATTCGAACTATGCAAATCTAAGCCATCGTCGTTTCAATTTTTTATTTAGTTTCTGTTTACAGATACTATAGAAACATATGGAATGGTGTTTTTACGGGCCTATGATCATAGCTCTGGTGGTATTCTTTCTAGTTGGTACGATTTTCGAACGTAGGATAGAGACGGCATTACGTCAAGTCTGTAAGTATATCTATTCATGCATAGTTCTAGTTTCATTTCTACTTATTTCCCCTTCAATTCTGTGAGTGAATAGAGAAACGATAAGTAGACGGTTCAGTAATAAAATCTTAGTAAAATACGTAAGTTTACTCCAAGTTCACTGTCATAGTAATTATAACGACCTATTAATCGCTACATCTTCTGCGTGGGTCGCCATTAGCATAAAGAAAGCTGCTTTATAATATTTGATAGGAATCCTACATTTTTGAAGTAAAAAGTCTTTAGGGACAGTGTGAATTGGATTTTATGAAACGGAGATTTGTAACGAAAAAGAGATAACTATAAATGTAAATTAGGTTTAGGCTGTCAGAGAATGAGATAGAATACGTTTCTATATAGTTTCCCTATTCTCGAAATATATACTGAGGGAGAGAAAGAGAGAGAATCGGTGAAACCTATAGAAAATAATCTTCGCTTCTATCGCCCTGTTTTTAAAATTATTCTGTGTTGTGTATTATTAACATTGTTAATATATATTAAAAATGTTACAAAATAATACCAAAACCTTTTGTTTACCATCTCCATATTGTATTCATGTCACTTTCTTACAAATTAATCAGAATACCATGGACTTATTCCGCGCGTGAACTCCCACTCTTCTTTTGCTTCGAAAATAGAAATAGCCACAAAATTCACGAGACGCTAGCAGGCTGGCATGACAACGGTAACTGGTGATTGTACTGCCCTTTACATCAACTTCAAAGTAGTCCGACATGCTCAAATAGCAAAAAATTCGTTATTTCAAAAATAGGTTATTTGGGGCAACTATGGTTCAGTTGTTAGCGTCTTCGGACATCGCGTTGATGGACGTAGGTTCGACTCATGGCGAAGGCTTCGGTAAAGTAGAACATCCTAATGAAACCGTAACTCTGTCTTAGGGTTTTTTAAGCCTGCCTGGCTAACTACCACCCTCAATCTGAAAATCTGTCACTAAACGCCTTATGACGTATTCTGACAGCTGCATTTTAGAGCCAGTACTCCTTTAGATTCAGTAGACTTACCGTTTTGGATCACATTATCTAACCTCAAATGAGATTGTGCTCAAACACTAAAATACCTGTAAAGTATAACTAATACCAAGTTCCATATTTGTTGCAAAAATTGGTCCCAATAACCTATAATAAGTAAGTCTTACAGTGGAACGTCGACAAGCCCAAATAAGACAACAGCGGGAACAGAATAATTAAATGTGTGAACACGACATAAAGATTGAAGATATTCTATCCAGAATATATCCTAGATAATGGCAATAAGACTTACCTTGCATCATGACAACAGCAAGCCAACAAGCGAACGCGACGCTCACATTACGCAGAAGGTTACAACAAAAAATCAACAATATTAATGTATTTTAAATCGCAAATATGTGTTTAGAAGGTGTAGAATAGAACCGTTAATCAAAGAAGCTGTTTCATTCAAATAATTTGCCCATTAATTGGTGTCAAATTTTCGACTCGGACGTGATAGCTAGCAAGGCGCACTAAGAAAAAGCCTCGACTTAGTTTCTAGGAAACTACTTCGATCGTCACCGTGTCTTAGTATTTTAGTTACAATCGTATTAAAAACATTTTATCATCTTTTGATCTACTATGGGAGTTAAGTTACATTAAGTTGTTCTACCGTCTGTGTCGTGGCGAGCGTTCTGAAGAGTTATTCAATGTAATTCCCTCCTTTTCACAACCGAACCACGCACGCTGGTCCTCGGAGCCGTAGTTTTACGGTAAATCTCATCTGGGCACGAACTAATAAGTTCACAACTTCTTCTCTTTGCCGTACCGTGTGTTTTCTCCTTCCTATAACATGGGGTCCTTCAAGCGTAACGTGAAGAAGCATTTACGTAGGTCGGCATGACAGCGACGACCGACGTATGATGGCGTATATCTCGGTAGTCGCCGTTGTTTTTGGATTGTAATGTGCTTAAGATCAGGCATAGTATAGTCGCATTGCCATGCAAGAAAAAATGGCTTTTATTTTAAATGAAAAAAAAGTGGATAAATGATCCAGATGGAACTCGATGAAACCGCTTTCAAATAATCTTCAAATAACGTTAGTTGTATGTAAAGAGGAAAGAATAATAAAAAGGTTTTTATTTGTATAATTCGTTTTATACAATTATACCACACCAGCTATAGTTTCCTTTTTTAAAATCAAGAATACCATATAACATCTGAGGTAGCCTGTCACAAGGCTACTTCCAAATGACGTCTAGCTTGATTGGAAAAACTTGATTGCATCTGGCCATATCTCGGTTGAACACAGTGGAGTTCTTTGTTGCCTGGTATCACAGTATTTCCCTTCCCCAAAAGAAGTCAGGCTCATTATAAAAATTGAGCCTTTTTATTTATTTTAATTTTGACAACCAATCTTCTAGTAGAGTGTCACTGCCATTCTGGAGAAGGCTTATATTACAAGTTTCTTGCGATCGTTTCAACGAGCTGACAACATGGTGGCCGTCTTGTTGGACTTTCCAGGGAGTTTTCGTGGCAAGTCAGAATTCATGCTCCGTGGAATAATTCTCCATCTACTAGCCTTGTACACAATAACTAACCTATATTACGTAAAACACCGCTGATATTACAAAATATAAAGCTAAATAACACAAGATTATGAATAAAACTAGCGGGCCCGGCGGACGTTTTCCCGCTCTGGTAATAAACCAAATTATAAACCTTAATCGTCCTCGTTGATAACTTTATCTACTGGTGAAGATCGCATAAAAATCCGTTCAGTCGTTTTTGAGTTTATCGCGAATAGACAGACAGACGTTTACGGACTTTGTTTTATAATAGGTAGTGATATAAAGTCCACTATATGATATTCCAGGCCGAAAACTTAATCAGCCTTTATTTGACTGACCATTACTTTAGATAATTCCTTTGTATTCTCAAAAAGATCCTATTTTTAACTAATCAGAAGTAAACATAGGATGTTTGAAACTAAAAATTAATAAAAATAATTTGAATTTTGTCATTGTACAAATTTGAATAATTAAAATTGGCTAGGTACTCGTCTGCGAAACCTCTCAAAAAGCTTACAATAATATAACTAAATGAGATACTGCAGGAAAATGTGTGTAATTGTATTTGTTGAGCTGAAATCCCAGTTCCCTGAACGAGCCGACCGCGGCCGTACCTCGGACATAATATTTTAGAAATTCCCCACGGGTCAGTCCGAGATTTTCGTCCGTATTAGTATGTTTATTTAATAATACTGTATTATATTAATTAACAATAGTACTCGTATAATAAGGCGTTTTATATATTACTAGTTGAGGCAGCCACGCGTTGCTGTCGCTCAGTTTTTACATGTTGAATTAAAAAAAGAAATTCGAAATTAAAACGTCGCGCCGTCTATAAGATATCTATAACAGTCGGCCCTACGCTTCTCTGTCAACAAACTAATTAAAAGCGCCATCTGTTCGAGACCGATAAAACTTAAAATTAATAACAATAATCAACACTGACAAACAATTACAATTGTAATTTAAAAATATTGAGGCCATATAATCGAAATATAAATCCTATCTCTCAAATTGGGCCAATTTTCATGAAGATCCGTTCAGTAGATTCGGAATTCATCATCTTTAGATAATTTCATATTTAGATTTATGACCTTCTGTTCTATTTTGCGTATAATCCAGACATAAAAAAAAATATATTTTATTAGTGTAAATCTCAGAATGCTGCTCTCTCGGACTTCGTACAATATTAACTCCACAAAGCCCCGGAAGCCAGAATCCGCGTTCACAACAATATAATTCGAAGATAGTCTTCACAAAGATAGATAATTATGTTTATATATTTTATATTCGTACATAGTATTTTTCATACGATGGAAATAAAAGAAATCCGAAATAGTAAAGAAAACTCACAGAGAAGTTGAGAAGTAATAGATTAGCATATTATGGATTTGTTATACGATAAGATAACAGTTATAGAAAATTGTCCAATAATCTCGTTTGGTCGGAGTTGGAGTCCAATAAAATTTAGCATAAAATCTTGTAAATTATATCTTGCAAAGGTATATGAAGAACTAAAGGGAAAAACTAGCTAAGACATATTTACAAAACTTTACAGGAGACACAATTTAAATTTTGAAAGCATTCATTGGTGGACTTGAATAAATTAGAATTATAATGATTTTGAAAGGAAATTTTGTATATTATATGTATTTGGGAGTTGTTTTCTGTATAAAATATGCCTAATAATAATAACAACCGACGTGGTCAAGTCACGAACTTAGCTAGGTATTCACTATTAAAGAAGAAATACAACAACAAAAAGAATGTGAGTTTTACACTTGTTTTAGTCACCTGCACGTGGTGCACCCTGCTGAATAACAAACGAGGCAATGGCGAAAGCGGGGTAGTAGGGTTTTACAGCCTGACTGGGTCGCAACCACCATGTATATGGCGAAAAAGCCCGTCATAGTGATTCGTTTCTGCGGGTCGCGTTTCGGGATCAGCCTGTGCATATCCAGCTTTTTGCATGACAGCGGTGACCGGCGATGGATAGTGTGTCACTCGGTGGTCGCCATTGTCTTTGCATTGTACTGTGCTTCCCACCAGGCAGTGCAGTAATTTTGCCGTGCTGCAATTAAAAATTAGTATTTTTGTGGACATAAAATAAAAAAAAGATTTTTTTAAAATGAGTTTTGCCAGTTTTTCCTTTAGCCCTTCTTATATGATACTTTTTATCGCAAAAACACTTACTGTAATATGTTAGAATAGATTACCTTGTTTGACGATGTAAGAGGAAAATCAAATCTAGTTTAACAACCGTCTACTCGGGTCTTTGTGTGCCTAATCCAGTTTTAAAGTCTCACGAATAATATACGAATGCGAGCAAATCAAATCGGCTCGAACGACGCGACGCGCTGAATGATAAAAAGTGTCCATTTAACCTTAGTATTGTCGGTAAATAGAATGCGGTATGTGAAGGAGCGTTTGTATTGGTAACTAGGGAACTAGGGAAGTGCTATTGCAAGTATAGGAGTTTTTGCAAGTACTTGACTCTATATTTTGTCATAATGATGGTATTTTTTGTAATATAATTCGGTTACTGTGCACAAGTTAAGTGGATGACAAATAATACCACGGAGCATGAATTCTGAGCTGCCACAAAAACTCCATGAAAAGTTCTAACAAGGGTTCTAACAAGTTTTGAAGGTGGTAGAGCCACGCTGTAGATATTACTAGTTTCAGCATGAACGGGTCGGCTCGTCCGGGGTAGTACCACCCTCTCACAGAACACCGACGTGTAGTAATTATGCTTGCATTGTTGCGTTTCGTTCGGTCAGTGAGAGTGCCGGAGGCCCACCTCTTTTCCCCTTTCCCTTCCCCTTTCCCTACCCTTCCCTCATACACAGGCTGGCAACGCACTTGTGACTCCCCTGGTGTTGCTAGTGTCTATGCACGGTGGTGATCACTTAACATCAGGTGACCAACATGTTCGTTTGCCACCTTTTGACATAAAAAAAGGGAGCCACCAACTTGTTAGAACATTAAAATTGTCACATGATGCTTACCTACACGATACAAGCAGTAATAATTTAAAAGATTGGTTGCCAACAATAAAATTACCGGAGAAATTCGAATTGTAAATGCATAGAATTATGAAACCGCTTACACTTTAAGTACTCGCAGGTTTGATACTCTATGTGTGAATACCTATATTAGTGAGGTACTGTGGCGCGTGGCTCAGCTCCCTGCGCAAAAGTTGTGATTCTGGATTGTCCTGGATTACGTAACTATGTTTGTGATAATTGTAAATTTTAAAAATAAACACGAGTTTGAACGGCGTTGTACAGCTAATGATAAAATAAATAATCAGTTTTTTTAGGTATACACCAAAATTCAAAGAATCATTTTTTATGTCAAATACTTTAATATCAGTGGACGTTACATCAAGAATTTTCAAACCAAGAATCAAATTACACTCATCTGATTATTAATCAAACAGTAAAAACTCAATAATCATCACAAGAGCGCTTAAGAATAGTATACTATAATTTCAGAAGACGTACAGATATTCTCAAAATAATGTAACTGAAAGCTGAAAATAGAAAGAACTGTGAAATTGATAAATGAACTAAATTACTAGATGTATTGTACAGTACCCAGTTTTTGATTTGGCAGGTAGAGAAGAAGACTGAAATAGTCAACTAAGTACGGTTTCGTATAGCGTGATCTTTGTCTATCGCAGTCATTACGCTGTGCGACAGAGAGGATGCCTTACAAATCCGAAGCAAACTGATTTTAAGCGGACGTATCACTCTCTCCCAGGTTTCTTATCAAATGCCCAGTATTATATGATAAGTCTCTTTTAATACTCCCTTAGCACTTACAGATTGTTTAGTTTTTTTTTTTTTTTTGTACCCCCTTAACCTCGGACGCAATCTGAGACTTTGTTTTTCTACTTCCCTGTATCTTTATTATATCATATGTTATAATTGCGGAGTGTTAAATGTGTGTCATTTTTATTGGTTTCATTTCTTTGGTCTTATTAGCTTATCCTAGTTACATTTCCTAAATTTAATTTTACAATAATGATAGTTATTGCCGTTTCATAATACATAATTTAATTATTTTACTTATTTTGTACTTAACTGCGTCTACAGCTTAGTGGTCTCTTATATAATATATGGTTAGTGTCATATATTCTATTCATTTATATGTATATATATTTTTATGTAATGTCTTAAATTTCCAGTCAATTCTTACATTCTATGATTTACATTCTACATCATTTGCTTAATTTACTAGTCTTCTATTTGTGTCGCTTGCATGAGAGCTCTACCACCATACTGATAAACTTTAATAAATGAGGGCGTTTTCTGTCGTCCTCGAGCCACGCGGAGAGATTGACTAAGGAGATGGGGTCCCCGGTCAAGCACTCCAGGTCATTTCTGGACGAGCCGAATCGCGGACAGTTTAGGAGAAGATGGTGCACTGTCTCAGCGGTATCCGCGTCGCACGCACATGCGGGACTGTCTTTGATTTTAAATCGATGTAGGTCTAAGCATCAAAAGAGGTGAAAAGTGCATACCCATGCATTGTTTATTTTTGAATTGAAAAGGGTGATGGTATGGGTATGGTCTACGGTATTCACTTATTCATTTTCGAAGTATTATATACAAAACTCTTATAATTTACAGCTTTGCTTACTATTACTTCTAACGCAGGCAAGAAACTATTAAAATGTATGTTTACATAAGGTACAGCCCCTTATATGTGTAATCCGGCTGCTGCACTTGACAACCAATTCTACTCTACGTCAAACGTGTTTACCATCTTTAATTACATCGTCATTTAACCTCAGTTGAGATTGTATTCATCGCTAAAACTTGTAAGGTATAAAAAACAATGCGTGTATCAGTGTATATGCAGTGTGCGTATGCAGAGGAAGTGAAAACATCGCTTATATGTATTAAATTTCTACATATTATAAAAGAAAGTCCACCACCGCGTCTGTGTGGCTGTTTTTTCGCTATAAACTCAAAAACTACTCAGCAGATTTTGATGTTGTTTTCATTAACAGATAGAGTGATTCATGAGGCAGGTTTAGGTATACAATCTGTGAAGATTTTTTGTAAATTGGTTGAAATATAACGATTAATGTTGGAAGTGTCGGAAAAAGTCAAGCTGGCTGGGAGCTTTCGTTGAAAACGCTGCCTAATCCCTTTGAGAAATGACAAACACAATTGAGATAATAAACTACGCAGACAAAGTCGCAGGAATCAGCTAGTTATATAAACAGGTATAAGAATGCTTATAAACTATATGCTATACGAAGTCCCATAGTATAAATATACATTTTCTCATTTTTGTATACTGCTAGACCCAGACAAACGCTTTACACATAAACATACCTAGCTTACGTTTAACGCTTAACGTTTCCCTACAGTGCCATAAGAGGTTTCACATCATAAATAATGATTACAAGATAGTCAACTGGCGCGTTAGAAGGAAGCATAGACCGAACCGCGAGGGAAATCAGTTCGGGCCGGAGCTGAACGAAACCGTGCGGGTACGAGACGAAAAGGGTAACCGACCAGATTTTGACATACACCGTTAACTTGTATACGAGACATAACCTTCACTTACAGAAAGTGAAATTAAAAGACAACAACTACATTTGCTGTGTGGGACAGCAGCTCAGGTACACACGATATTTCTACTACAAAAACGGACAATTCAAGCAATTCAAAATATGGGACTCTAGCCTCCAAAGTCGTCTATAGTTTATGTAGGGCCCGCTTGCAATCAGTGAGCGCGCGGTAAAATAGTGGAATATGGAAAATGGAAATGGAATATGGAAAAAATGGAATAGATATAAACATGTCTATTATAAATGTTATGTCAGTGGTAGAACACGGAAGTTGTAAAAATTAAATTCACAATGATTGCCGGCGTGCTTTCAAACGAAACAAGACAGGTGCCGACAAACGCTTTTGGTAGTAATGCGACACTCCCTACTGCCTTGCTTTGTTGTAAATCGACGCATAGAAGAGCTCCGGATGGCATAAAAAATATATGCAAACCGGAGCTGCTTTTACGTGGGGTTTAGTTATAACGCCCGGTATCATAACAAGGACGCAGGTTCATTGAAAGTGTCGAAGCCAGTGGCCCTTTACACCGCTGCCCCCGTGCAACGCATACCTACTTCATAGATAAAGCCGCCTCTGTGGGACTCGCGAATCATTAAATGCTAAGTTTCAGGAATTCGGTATCTTAAGTCAGCCCTCTCAATATATTCTTGATAATATAATGTATGTCCGCAAAAACCGACCTCTATATAACCGAATCCAACGTCGAGCGGCTCCAATCATCATTAACCAGGTGCTCTCCTTAAGGCTAGACACTCTGGCGCTTCGTAGGGACGTTGCGTCGCTTTGCGTCCTCTATAAGATCTACCACGGAGAATGCTCTGAAGAACTGTTTGGATTGATACCTGCTGCTGAGTTTCGTTACAGAACGACTCGTCAGGGACTGAAATTCCATCAGTGTCATCTCGTTGGTTGGAAGTCATGCACTGTGCGCTTCTCACGTGCGTTTTTTCCGCGCACGACAGTTCTCTGGAATGAACTCCCAGCGGCAGCGTTTCCAGAACAATACAATCTGCCTATTTTAAAAAAACGAGCCTATTCCTTTCTCAAAGGCCGGCAACGCATCTGAGATTCTTCTCGTGTCGCAGGTGTCCATGGACGGTGGTTATCACTTACCATCAGGTGACCCGAATGTTCGTTTGCTGCCAATAGTATAAAAAAAAACAGATAAGCTGGATTTAGTAAAAATCCGACATAATTTAAATACTAGAAACAATGACAAACAGGTCGTTTCATATTTCAGGCACATTAAGACCAGTAACAGTTTCCTAGGTGTTAGATTTTATAGACGATGGTGAGGAGTACATTACAGAAAAGGACGTAAGGTATATTTTATCCAGGAACATGTATTATTCCAGTGGGATGAATTAAATCTACATTAACGCGAGAAAACACGGGCGAGAGCTACTTTTATTATATTTTTCATGTTTCATGTATGTATGTTACACATATATACATTAGTGTCAAAATTAGTCTATAAGGTAGTGTCACTCATAAAGTTGTTTGCTGAATAGTTTTTACAAGTATAACGACGTTACTCAAATGTTATTTATAAAAATATATACCTAACTTTAAATAAAATATTCAAGAAAGAAAGCAAACTTTACAAACATTATCAACTATATATTGCAAATGAGTCATGGCGCCGAATACTTCATCAAAGCTCAAACTTTGACAATATCGTTCGTACAACGGCTAGTGTTTTAATTAAAACAACTAACAAGTGTTGCGCACAAGTCGGGCAACTTGTCACAAAGTTGGACGATTATTTTTCTCTACTCACGACTGTGGATTAATAATTTCATAGATTCGTAAGGTTAGGTGACCCTCACCTTGGTAAATGTAACCGGTGTTCGGTTATACGCACTAATGCTTTAACGCACAGTATTGGCCATTTGTTTTTTTTTTCGAACTGACTACGCTATTGACCAAGCAAGGTCTTAACAGCTTCACCGGACTACAGTATTGGCCACCGGCAAGCGTCTTGTATACCTAAGCGTGTCAGTGTATAATGGGAACAGTCCGATCGCACAATACACGAAGTACAAGATACAAAACATCTAAATACGCTTTCAAACATATTAGTGGCTGTTCATAATATACGTTTTATCTTTTTAAAACCCCTTTCGTCATGTTTTGTCAACATCATGAGTTGCGTACGTCCCGTCTCCTCTTGTCGCATCTTATTACAAGTAAATGACGTCTCATCTCATGGTATGACTAATAATGACTGATAATGACTTATCATCATCATCGTCAGCCTGTAAGAAACTAACTACAAGGCCATAGTTTTCTTTCCCAATATGCGTAATCAACACGTAAACCCACAACGTATTGTTGATTTCAAACTCTGAAAAATCCACATTCCTGTGTTTTCCTCCACACAGTAGTACATACATACAAGAACATCTCTCAGGTTCAGGTTTCCTTCACCGTTAGCCGAAAGAGTTACCAATTTAAATTAGTTTTCAAAAATTCGTTGGTACATATCGGAATTCGAACCTGCGGACATCGACATAATATACCGTCGGTCAAAACTAACCACCACGACTTTTGGCACACACGATTGCAATGTACCAATGTGTTATAAGCAATTCTAATCCATTTTTTTAGCAAACAATCTTCTAAGATTACTGCCATTATCGAGTAAGTGTGTGTCTTGTAATAATTTCAATGTTCTAAGAAGATGGCGGCTCCCTTGTTAGAAATTTTCCGTGGAGTTTTTGTGGATCAATCAACAATCAATCAATCACAAGATTGTGAATAAAATATAAAATCCACTACAAGACAGAGTAACATTACTAAAAACTACCAAACATTGCACTTGAATACAAACTAGTTTTTGGAACGAAGTTCCTTACAGCAGGCTTGGAGGAGATAGGGATATTGCTGCGCGATCGAACTGAAAAAAATGTGATAGTAAAACCGTAAGAAAAAGTGCGTGGAATAAAACCGTTAAAGGAGACGTGCGCTGGCGCGACAGTCGTATACACAAGCGAGTAGTGTATAATACCTTTCTCTTTGTCCTTCTTTCTTTCGAATTCTCGGTGAAATTAATCGTTGAATTAATTTAATTAATCGGTGAATTATAATTATAATATCGGTTACTCGGTAATTTAATTAATTAATTTTTTTTTTGCAAATTGTGTCAATTCTACAATAGCCGAAGGAACTTCGTTCCTACCTGGTGTCCCACGATACCACATCTTTTTACTGTTCACCTTCGTTCACTGTTGAACGTACCAAAAAAAGTTTTCAATTAAAAAAAATAAGCGTGTTTTTCTAAGCAACCAAGCGTTTAAAAACGTTAATGCTAAAACAATTTTAGAAGAAATGAAATGAATGTAAGTTTGTTTGAAATCCAGTGAAGAAATTTCATAGAACCAACGGGTCGCACCGTGTCGTGTCGGGGTGACCTCCTGATCTTGGCGACATTTCTATTATCGCATATCGTGTTTGAGATACTAAAAGTTATACACTAGTTTTATAAAAAAATGCATTTGAATTTCAACAAAACGATTTAACTCCCATAAATCTTTTACCGCTTTTAAAATACCTAGAATAGATACGTAGCTGTTTAAGCTTTACTGAAAAGCTTACAAATAAGTACGTAATTAAGTCAAATCAAATCAAATCAATCAAAAATATTTGATCAATTTATGCCCTAAGAAGGCGCTTATGAACGTCAAAGCTACCACCGTTTCGGAAAACAACCCAGTCATCTAAAAAATCGGTATCAAACTCAATCGGGTCTATCTTTTTAACATACGTGTAAAGTACATTACACTCGTTTTTAGTGAACGCACAGAGCGGAGTTAATTTTAGACATTATCATCGTTCACATATTGATCCACTCTATAATAGCCTTTTGACACCAAAACCCACTTCAGGTGGGGCTTAAACTCACAGTCCGAAAATACGGTAATGTGCTTTGAGTTTTTGTTATAAAAGCTAACAATATTTCACTCATTCCACAGACCTCGATTCAAATCGATTTAAAAATTGATTTTTTTGCGAAGAATCCCTGTCACTACAAGACTCATCCATCCATCGTGACTAATTTTCTTTTCTTATAATATTAATATATTAATGTTATTGTCGCAATACGATACAGTAACAAGACAAACATTTGACGACAAACTAACTCGAGGGCAAATAAGAGAACCATTAGTTATTCGAAACAACATTTTTATTGGTAACATGTTAAACACATCGATGGAAGTGGCTACCGTTTGTTTAGGACCGCACTCAAATATGTGGCCGATTGACTAATAACATATCGGAGTTGAAAAGTATCTAAGTATTGTCAAAGTTTTCTCTTTTTTCTTTTCTTTCTTTTCACTCAGACAGAGTGTGCTGCGCGGTATCTTCGACAGCGCCGCACTCGTGGCAGGCGGTGATCGGCTCCCTGCGTGCGATCCGGTACAGGTACCACCCGAAACAACCGTGTCCGGTGAGTACCTGCACCAGTTGGAACGTCAGGGAGCCCCACTCCCTGGACATCCACTCCCGCAGGACCGGGCGGACGGCGTCCACGGTAAACGGTCCAAACCGCTCGTCTGCCAGGTCCTGCTGCCACCTTTCGACGGCGTCTCCTCTGAGACGCCGTCTCTGCGCCTCTACCTCCCTGGGAGCCGGAGGCTCCCCCCTTCTCTTCCTCGCCGCCGTGAACTCATACACGGCGGCGAAAACTCCTGCCTCCAGCTCCCAGGGCAGGGAGCCGGCGAGTACAAAGGCCGCCACCGAGGACACCGTCAAAAGACGGCCACCATCATGTCAGTTCATTGAAATGATTGCAAGAAACAGGTCATATTATTACCTACTCGACAATTGCAGTAATAATTTACTAGTAGTTTGGTTGCCAAAAATAATATAGTCAAGAGCTTAATGCAAAAGAAACTTAATTATTGTAATAGGAATCTATAATTAACATTTGTTTATTTGTGTAAATAGTCTGAATTGTTTTCCCAGTAATCGAAAAGATTGTCGAGGACTATACATTAAACTTGATGGGTTTTGGGAAAAATAACGCACGATTGTAGCAAAACAAATAGATTTAATAAGAGCACAATGACACAGTGTGAAGTAGTGAACATAAAGGGAAGTGACATCTACAATGAATCGTAAAGCGACCAAAATGCAAAGTTTCTATTACATAGTAAAGTGGCGCCACCTGACATCATCATAACATTTGACATTCTTAACTAGTTTGGTTTATATTATTCTAACAAAACTTATATTGCAAAGTTGAATATGATTAGATACTTTATAGGTTTTAGCGTTAGGTCGCAATCTCACCTGTTAACTGATGATGTGGTCTAATATGGTAAGGCTTTTGTACGTGGTAGAGCCACGCTGAAGACATTACTGGTTTCTGTGTCGGCTCGCCCGGGGTACTACCACCCGACACACAGACACAAATGACGTGAAGTAATAGCAGAAAACCGACATGAAGTAATAGTGCTTGTATTGTTGCGTTTCGTTCGGTCAGTGAGAGCGCCGGAGGCCCATCTTCTCTCCCCCTCCCTCTCCCTTCCCTTCCACTCTCCCACATACATAGGCTGGCAACGCACTTGCGACTCCCCTGGTGTTGCTAATGTCTATGAACGGTAGTGATCATTTAACATCAGGTGGCCCACCTGTTTGTTTACCTCCTTTGACATAAAAAAGTCTGGATGGATCTCAATTACAGGTGCTGGAATAGATCAACAGGTGCTTGGAAACAGATGTTCAACTTTCACGGCTTCTCATTATCACGAATTATAATAATAGAAATCTCTAAGGCTCCGTTTGTTGAGCTAATGTTGCTAAACTAAGCTAACGTTCGGGCGATTTCCTCCTCGATAAATCTCCAGTTTTATATATTTTCCACATATAAGAACTACAATAACATATCTCTAGATGGGGTTATCTCTCGATGTTTTTCGACATCTTCAACGGATAGTATTGTCAATTAGTATATACAGCGCGACTGGTTAGTCGCCAGCAATATTTTAAAAGATAATAATTAGTTGATTCTTATTCTAAATCAATTAAATAAATAGGTACTTAATATTTGACCTAATTATCTCGAGAAACGCAAAACTGATATACACTCAACATCAGCTGATTTACACAAAAATGATCTGGTGTAATAATAAGGAAAGCAATGAACCACACCGTGCCGCGCAGTCCCGCCCGCGTCCCCACTTCGACCCGCGCCCCTCTTCCACTTGTTCGACCGTACGGCGTTCCCACGATACGTAATGATTATCCTTTAAACCGCCCCTTTAATGTTGTTCATTGAGGCTAGATGTAATTTTTTTACGTTTAAAAGTATTGTTTCCATACTTTTAGGACAAACTAATGTTGTTTTTGTTGTTTATTAGTATATATATTGATATTGTCATTTTACCCTTATGTGACCCTTGAAACATTCACCTGGTATATAATGTAATATATATAACAGCATCCATATATATATTTAAAATTTGTTGCTATATATCAGTATAGAAACATGCTGATGTTTGAATTTCACTTGAAAACATGTTCTACCTAAAATATCTTTTATTAGACGCTTCCGTGTATCAGAATTCAGAAGGAAATGTTCCCAAACCGCCTATATAATTAACCGAACAAGGCGTATGATTGAAACCACATAGTTCGCTGTTTCTAAATTCGTGAGAAACAATTCAATTTATAATTAGGTAGTTCTCAGCGCTCGATATATTCGTAAATTATTTGACAGAAATAGTTACTTTAACAATATTCAGTAATTTTGTATTTAATTTTATAATAACATTTTCAATAAGAAAATTATTGTTAGAAGTGAAAGGTCAAGGGGTGCAAAGAAATAGTGTAACATAATTAGATATTACACAATTAATAAAATATACCTATTCTGATATACATTCAGTTTTAGACATTTACAATTCAAAGATATATTTAAAACATTGGTTCTAAAAGGAACTTGCATGGTCAATAAGAGTTTAATGTCATCTATATAAAGATCTATGTACAAATGGGTGAGACATTAAAAAATAATTGAATTCCAACTTCAGTCGCCCAATGTTTGAAAAACATCACTTATGTTTTTAGACAAAATAATAACGTAAAATGCAATTTTTTATATCATAGGAAGTAAAGTAACGGGTGCGTCACCTGATGTTAAGTGTTCACCGCCGTCCATAGACACTAGCACCACCAGAAGTGTCACAAGTGCGTTGCCGACCTGTGTTTGCGGGGGAGAGGAGGTGGTCCTCCAGCTCTCTCACTGACCGAATGAAGCACAACAAGCATTGTTACTTCACGTGGGTGTTTCTGACCTACTCATGCTGAAACCAGTTATAGCTTCAGCATGGCTCTACCACCTATGGCAAATAACACACTAAGGCTATCATAAATGTGATTCGAAATTGATCTAACATCTTCTTACACATGTGCTTATTTCATTCTTAATTATATTTTGAAGTTTTAATGGTAGCTTGTTCGAGTGGTAGCTTGTTCGGATTAATTGTCTTTTTAGATAAAATAATAGATTTGCGTTGAGTACGGTTTCGTATTTTGCGGCGGATACCACTAACAGACTGGGCAGAGCTTTTTCTAATACTTGTCTTATTAGTAACAACTCTCAAGTTCAAAATCTGACGCCAAATAACTTGAGATATGTTCTGGGACCTTCACTTGAGAAAGAATAATTGTTTAACGTGTTAGCATCTTTAGGCCATATCATGATTTGATATCATATGAGACTGTGATCAAACTTTAAAACCTATAATAAAATTGAATAATAATAATAAAATCCTTATAGGATTTTTTTTTGTTGTATCATAGGAGATAAAAGAACACGTGGGTCACGTGATGGTAAGTGATCACCGCCGTCCTTAGACTCTAGCAGCATCAGGAGGCACGCAAGTGCGTTGCAGGCCAAATATTTTTATGTTTATATGACAACATAACTATTTATCAATCCACTGCAGCTTTATACTTCGATCAAAATTGAATACTCTTCTCCAAGAATCTGTATAATCACTAGAGAAAACCGTCACAAAACCTGTCAAGCAGTTGCGTAGGACTTCATTATCCACAGACACAGTGATTTGTAATCGATGGTTATATAAAATCCAATAAAAACAAGGAACTGTTAACAACGGGTCAACGAATTAACTATCGCAACGAACGCTTCTTTCAAACGTCGTAAGTCAGTTCACACGACGATTTCTTTGCCATTGGCAAATCAATTTGTTGTTAACTTACAATTTCCCTTTGTATAATTTAACTGAACTTAACTGAACAAATTTGAGTACGTTCCGTTTATATTTGCAGTAATAATTTCTTGTAAACTAGCCGTGCTCGCAGTTCCACATGCGTTATTTGTGATTTATTCGTTGAGTTAATATAAAATTGATATTGTGTAGTCATTCTTTGTGTTCGAACAGCAATACATGACAATTTTCATGACGATCGATTGAATCGTGTTGTACTGCAGCGTCCCCTAGTGGCGAGTTATTGTAGAATGTATAACGTAAAAACCAACTCAGTGAAAGAAGGAACACTTAAGTACTATCATTCGGAGTAATTGGTCAACCGGTATTAGATTTTACTAAATGTAATTTTTTTATGTATATCAACGCCTATATATATAAACTAGCTGTTACCCGCGGCTCCGTACGCGCTTTTTTAAAATGTATTAAAGAATTGTAAAATTGTGAGTAGGTGTGTACTACAGAAATACATAAAGGATGTCACAACGTCTTTTTCATTTACATGTGTGTATGTTCTATAAAATTCAAGCAGTAGTGTGAGTAAAGTATATTTTCATTAATATAATATGCTTGTAATGCATTTTATATTTAAAAAAATAGCCTTATGCATTTCTCCTTCATATAAACTTTAACTGTGCTAAATTTCAAGTACATCCGTTCGCGCAATTCGCTTTTAAAGGGGTACAAAGTTTAGGCTTCACGTATTAATATGATTTATTCTTGGAATCCAGTACAGCGCACGTCTCACGCGGTTGTTTACAGTAAACAAATTAAATTTGATCAATTTCACACGAACGAATGCACAGTTCATTACTACATAGTGTAAAACAAAGTCCTCTGGTATGTCTGTTTATCTGATCGCGATAAAGTAAGAAACTATAGAACGGATTTTCATGTCATTTTCACCAATAGGTAGAACGGTTCATAGAGAAGGTTTAAATATAATTTGTCAAGGTTTCCTTTTTATTATCAGGGCAGGACAACGTCTGCCGAGCCCGTTAACTTAAAATAAAATAGCTTATTAATTAGCTGCCAGTGAAAATCAGTTCAAGCATTTCGGATATTCCACTGCGGCCAAAGGCGAATAAAAAACCTAAATTACTTTTTATGAGGTCCGCTATCAGTACCAGTGAATATCCCGTGAAATTTGTTCCAAACAATTTTGGAAATAGCAATGCGGACGAAGCCACGGACAAGTAAAATAGAATATGTCAGCCGCTATAATTTCGATCGATTCGTTTTGGAGACTACCCGGAACAAACAGACAAAATATAATAATATAAGAATATCGGCCGAATACAAAAACTTTTTTTTTTTGTTATTTGTAGCTATATCCATTCACCAAAAAGTTATTATTTATTTTTACATACATACACTTTATTTTTATAATACGTAATAGATTGCAAATAAAAAATTGGGAACAAAACTAACGTAGAATATCCTTTTTGAATAGGAACACAAAATAATCTTTGAAAATGTTTGCGATAGAAACTTACCACGTTACCATGGCAACGTATATAATACTAAATCTAACACCCAGCGAAAGCAAACTAAACGAAAAAAATGCCCGATTTTGGAACATTCTTCATTGGCGCTCCACCCATATTGGTCTTAGCGTGATGATATATAGCCCAAAGCCATCCAAGATAAATGGGCTATCAAAAACATTTTTTCAAATCGGACCTGTAGTTCCTGAGATTAGCGCGTTCAACCAAACAAACAAACTCTTCAACTTTATAGATGAAGCAGACCAGTATGATGTCTGGCTTTTAATACAGTCACCGAAACGTACTCGTAAATAATGATATTTGACATTAATATTTGAATTATAATTTGAAATAAATATAATGATAAATAACCCATTACACAAATTCAATCACAACCGTTATACAAATTCAATCACATCACATGATACAAATTCGTTTCCACCACTTTACATATAGCAGTCATAGATTCAAATAATTTTTCATTTCAAACACTAAATATCTATGAATCCCTAATTATTTTCCGAAATATTATTATATTTTTCTCCTATCTTTACTATACTTTAAATAAGACCTACGTCATTATAATAAACAATGGTGAACATAAATCTATTCCGACAAAACGTGAGTAGCATTTACGACGCTTGTTGCCACTATCAATATATCTATCTATCCCACATCATTAACAATGAATTAATGAGATAAACCGCACGCATAATATATTGCTTCGTTGAGTACGCGTGAGAGCTGGTAATACAGAATAGTAATAATAGTTCATGTTCACCTATTTATGTCAATATATTATGCGAGAATGTTACTAAGAAGTGCAAGCTCCAATTTTGTATGGTATAATTCAAAAATCTACTTTATAATTATCATATTTCGGTTTTACTTAAAAATTAGTTTTGAAGTAATGTACACATTATTAATAATAGCGCCATCTGTTAGTGTACGTTAAAACTTTTCTTCGCTTAACTTTGTTAATATTTGCTACAGTACTCTATATGGAAAATAGAGGTCTCTACCACTAATATACTGTATTTAAAAAATTACTACTAATTACTGTGTTCATAAAATATATCTTCTTTGTTTACGTGATAATAAATATTGCACGGTGGTTAATTTTTGCCACAGTTTCAAATCGCAAATGTGCAAATTATAAAACTGTTTCAATTATTTATATGTCTTGCTGTAGACATTCCAAATATAAAATATAGTTACTAAGTAATAAACAATTGCCTTAATTTAACTTAGACATTGTCGCGTATATAACAGAATCGGGCTTTCTCCTATTCCGTACCGCATTGCATCGCTATAATAACGCCGCCTGCTATATTATCTATATGATGACTTCTCGTACACTGCAATCAACACTATCGCTTTTGTGGGGCACACTTATTATCGGGATTACTACACTTAACTTAGTGATAGATCTAACTATTCTGTTTCTCGGCATGGTTTAAGGATACGCTACAAGCACCGGGTGTTTCAACGATATGCCTCCAGCAGCAATTATACAGCTTTTGATAGTTGTAATGCGGTTGCTCTTTGAATCCACGTGCTGTCCGTAGTGCACGTAGACTGCACGTAGTGAAGTGCAGTGTTCAAGACTACCACTGCCAAGAGCATCAGGACAATAGTAAAATATTAAAATGTGCAAAATATACAATGAAAACAGAAACGACTCATAGCGGCAATTATACGATGAATTGTAGAATATTGTGAATTGTCTGGTTGATAAATACTGATTTTGAATTTCATTTTTTTTTTATGTTACAGGAGGTAAACGAACATGTGGGTCCCCTGATGTTAAGTGATCACCACCGTCCATAGACACTCGCAACACCAGAAGAGTCGCAAGTGCGTTGCCAGCCTGTGTTTGAGGAAGGGGGAGGGGGAGGAGCGGTGTACACAGATGTACATCCGGCGCTCTCACTGACCGAACGAAACGCAACAATGCAAGCACTGTTACTTTACGTCGGTTTTCTGTGACAGGGTGGTACTACCCCGGGCGAGCCGACCCATTCATAGTGAAACCAGTAATAGCTTCAGCGTGGCTCTACCACCTACAAAAACTATACTTACCATCAGATACAATACATTTACATTGTCAAAAAAACCACACAGTTTTCATTTGAAAGTACATACAATTATTTCTTTCTTTCTTTTATTTTTGGCAACCAATCTTCTACTAGATTATTACTAAAATTGTCGAGTAGTTAATAGATATTACAAGTTTCCTGTGATAATTAAACGAACTATCAAGTTCGTGGCCATCTTATTAGAACTTTTCAAGAAGTTTTATGGCATGTCAGAATCCATGCTTGTTATTATTTCCCACCCGCTTCACTTATACACTATAACCAAACTATACTACGTAAAACACCACCAATATTACAAAATAAAGAGCCCAATATCACAAGATTATAAATAGAATATAAAATCCACTACATGACATTCGAAGATCCCGACAAAAACTCCTACATAAAAATATTACCTACTGAAAACACGTTTATAAAATCGCAACTAAATTACGTTAAATCTCCAAAAGATGGCGTGCTACTATGAAATGCAACATTTATAGAATTATATCACTAATGTATTGGCATATTATTTCAGCTTTAAGAGTATAAATTCGCGTATTACCGAGTGCGAGTTACCGATAAACAATTAAATTTCATAGTTCATCCATAAATTATAATCCATGACCGGCGTGGCGTAAGTTATAGGAGGTTTTCTTTCTGCCCTAAAAATCTTTTTCACCTAAAATAATCAACAACAAGATTATAAAGAGCCCTTTAATTTTTCCCACTGCAAGGCACTTTCTCGTTACCTATTTACAAGTACCCAGACTTCGTCCTGTATCACCATGCTATTGTATTCACCGAAAACGACGCGATGGGCTGAGCAATTATCACTTCAAATTACCACTATATATACATCTTTAAAACTGGCGCCACATACGTCTTCCATACCAAAATCTTGAAAAAAAAATACATACTAAAGAACTGCATACTCAAAATTAGAATTATAAGTAACTGAAAAATATATCTACCACTAGCTTTTACTCGCGGCTTCACTCGCGGTTATGTTAATTTTATATATCCCTCGGCAGCAATACTTTTTTTACTAAGATTCATTGAGGTGTTTTTGAGGATTATTTGAACCCTGCCTTTCTGGTGAAATGTCGTGAGATTTGTCTTGACCCTGCCTCTAACCTCACGTGAAGTCTTCCAGAATTTGTATTTGGAGTATAAATATAAATGCGTTGCATTTTTTTTATATCAGAGCAGGCAAACGAACAGGTGATGAACCTGATGTTAA
Source organism: Antheraea pernyi (assembly GCA_015888305.1). Lineage (NCBI taxonomy): Eukaryota > Metazoa > Arthropoda > Insecta > Lepidoptera > Saturniidae > Antheraea > Antheraea pernyi. The sequence goes on along the minus strand of MU158742.1, from coordinate 1,036,589 downwards.
GTGATCACTACCGTCCATAGACACTAACAACACCAGGGGAGTCGAAAGTGGAGAGGAGAGGGAGGGCAATGCAAACACTGTTACTTCACGTCGGTTTTCTATGAGCGGGTGGTACTACCCTATTATTGAAAAACTCACAATTGGCTTTATTATTCTTTTAAGATTAAAATTAAAATTATAGTGATGACATTAAAGAGTGGCGCGTATCGAGGCGGCTGGCTGATAGCACATTTTTTTATTAACGTGGGTAAACATTATAGCCATGGACACGCCACCCTCTCGGGGGAGAAAGTCGGTAGTGAGTCACTAAAACCCCACCGTATACCGACAGCCACTTTCGTTGGTGCGGCATGGCATGCAAAGGGCATTGTTATCACCATGGGCACCGTTCTAATAGGGAGGCAGACGGGCAACAGTTGCTTTGATATAAAACAATTTATAATGTGAAACGCCATCTCTTTTGCCTTGTTACTGTTAGGCGGGTGTGCATTCGACGTAAACCGAGAAATACAGCCGCATTTAGCCCGGCCGCAGCCATTAGCGATATATCCACTGCATACTCGGAGTTTTGCCCACTTGAAACGTTTTATTCTAGAATTTCAACTGCTACGGTTACCATATAGAATTCTCTTTGCGTTCGTAACCCAAAGAGATATGTAGTTTAACAGCAATTTTAATTAGATATAGAGTGCATATGAATTCCCTAAATATTTCTTACAAAACTATACCGTATTCATCGAAGGCTGAGACAAAATGTAAACAAACTATTACAAAGGTTATTTTAAGGTCACGATTGCTACTAATAAAATGTGAAATAAAAACGAATACTATTTGCCGGAATGTTTATAAAAAAAATCAGCACTATACTGTCAGACCAAAAACGATTGAAATCAATGTACGCAAACTATTAAAAGTATTAAAATTGCTTTAAACAATTTTGAAGTATATTTTCAGTTTATCCGTGTAATCGCTACACTTAAAAGACCTACAAAAGTACTAATCGTCAAATATCGATTACTTTTCAACACTACCAAATTATAATGTACCGTTGACGCATACTTTTGACAATGAAATATCATTTTTTGTGTTTAGTCGGATTATATCCGCCATTTTTATTCGTCTTTGTTATTGACATGGTTGTGCATTGTTTTCACTACATTTTATTAAATATTCTTGTTATTATAGGTTTTTAGTGTGTTTTAATATATTAAGCTTAGTTAGTTGTTTGTTGTTACTATGTGTTGTTATAGTTTTATGTTATTATTTACGTTTTCGTGGTTAATAAAATCATGGATTTACCTGGACCAGGTAACTATTGTACTTTTTATTCGCTGAAAAAAATACATTCGAAAAATATATCGTTGGTTTCTACAAAGAAGGATATTATTATTGTCCATAAATACGTGGAAGATAGTTGGCCTAAAGATTTTTACGTGTATAAAAATGATATAAGTAAAACTGGCGACATAGCAGGTATATAGCGAGCTTACGTATACAGGTTTTAAAGAAACATATACATAAAAAAGAGAACTGGGCTGTCTACAACCATGATAGATGATTCAAATATAAATGTTTTATTTTACAGGATCTAACTCAGGCATCTTAGAAGGTGGTGATTTAATTTTCGAGGCAAAGAAAGCTGATACCAACTATCACTCTGAGTTGGATGCATATAATTTTGAATAATGGTTCAGCCAAATTCTATAACAGTCTTCATCTAACCATCTTCAGACTTTTCTGAATAAATATATTTATAAAGTTTTTGTTATTATTTAATTGTAATATGTTATATCTATAGTGATGTGCTGAAGTTTAGTGGAATTATCATTGAATGAATTGGTTGAATTGATTGGTTAAAGTTTAAAATCTTTCTTCTTTAAGCACCTACTAATAGAGCTAGTTACCTTCTGGGTTTAGCTTGTTACCATCATCGGCTATGTATTTAAAATTACATGTATTTTGTCATGTATCAAATGTATTTTAAATCCTTAATCCAGTTGTACTAACCTATTTGTAAATATGTTCGTAGGAAGTAATATCGGAAACTACTGATCTGATTCTGAAAATTCTTTACTACAGGAAAATATATTTTCCCCCCTAATGGCAAAGTAAATAATATTGTTATAAAAAGTCACAAAGTCGCGAGTGCCTACTAGTATAATATTTATGTAAAAAAAAAGTTTTAGAACGTATGGTTCTTTGTTTACATTTTGTCTCACGGTAAAATTTATGGACTATAAGTTTTATAATTTACTAGCTGTGCCCGCGACTCCATCCGCGTGGAATCAAATGTAAAAACCAGTGACTAATAACATCATCTGAATGTATTAAGTCCATTCATTTATTTATTCGTCTATATATGTTCATTTATATAACTAAGAATGTATGTAAAGTCATACCGATAGTCAATTTTACTCATATAGGTATATAAATTTCACCATTAATAAGAAATTCAAAGTTGAATGAGGCTACCATAGCTCAATGATGCATATACATTTCTATGCAGTGTGGTTTTAAATACAAAGAATCATGATTGGCTAAAAATTAATAAAATTTATTTAGCACAAGTTTGTATAGACGTAGAAAATAATAGGGTTGGCAATATTGCTGCTGTCTACTCAAACAATCTTCATGTGCTGCAACACCTTTCTTCTAACCAACGGCATTTCAAGTGCCATTTTCCAGTGGCAAGCGCGAGTAAGCCTGATTGTTGGCGTGGCGAGTGTGAGAAACGCGGCGACGCGATGCCATGCGCAAGCGACTGTATGCAATGACTCTTACAGTAATGAGCTTGCATACCTATAGGGTTATTTGAGAATTCGAGAATTTGAGATCTGTTCGATTCTAACAATTTCGATGTTTCACATTGGCCAGGCGTCCCGTGACGCCTCATTAAAAAAACATTTGATTTGGAGCTTTATGCTCAATTATTGCACGTTTCTGAACATGTGCCTTAGCCATCAAGAACTAGGAACACGATCTTTAGTTTTATATTTCGATTGTTATTAATTATGAGCTCATTATAAACAAAAATTTGGCTTATGTAATTTGGTACCCTTTGTCTACGTTTAGTCTACGCCCTTATTACTGGGAGATGTAGACATAATAGTTCTGTATCATGAAAATTTCATTCGTTTGCTGGACGATTTTTAAACTTTTTCATAGTAATGAATTCCGTTTGATTTCTTATCTGCCCTAAAGTCACATACTTCTGTTTTATTTCACTGTTTCATTATTTCTTATTGGCATTCAATAAGAGATTCTTGCTGGTTATACGTTTATTGGGGCGATTATGGTATAGTTGATAGAGTGTTCGGACACCGCGTCGATGAACATAGGTTTGAATCTATACTAGATAATAAAAAACTAGACTTTTAGACTAGAGTTTTAGACTTAGTAAAACCAGTAACAGTTTTTTGAGAAATAGTGTTAGACTTTACAACAAGGTCCCAAAGGATATTACCGATTTGCCGGATTGCGAATTTAAGCGCCATGTCAAGCGGGTTTTGGCGTCAAGGCTATTATAGAGTGGATCAATATGTGAACGATGATGATGTCTGGAATTTACTCATCTCTGTGCATCCACTAAAAACGTTTGTGACAATTACTATTATATGTAATAGAATATATTATTATTCTAAATATTATATATATATTTGTTAAAAAGATAAACCAGATCGAGTTTCTTGCCGGTTCTTCTCAATGACTGGGTTGTTTTCCGAACCGGTGGTAGTTTTGACGTTCATAAGTGTCTTCTTAGGACCTAAATTGAATAAAGTATTTATGATGCTAGTGAGTCGGCGCTTACGGTGAAGGAACACATCATGAGGAAACCATATCATTGAAGAAAAAGAAGAAAGAAAAAGTCTTTATTGTTATAAAACATCGCAAACAACAAGATACATAAAGTTAACATACACATTGCTTTTTTAAATCTAACAATGACACCCCCATTCAACTACATGCCGCAGTACAACTGGGTGGTACTGCAGCGCTGATTTTCAATGAGGAGGTCAAAGTAATGTACGGACGTGTAGTCGGTGGTAGGGTTTTTATCTAGTTACCACCGTCATTGATGTGTTCCAGCAACTGCACTTGACAGATTCCCCCTCTAGAATTCGCGTGTTTGCCATCTTAGACCAGATTATTATTTAACAAGAGACGAGATTGTAGTCTAACGCTAACACTTTCAAAATACACACAATATACATTTTTATATGTATGTATGTGATTTTTAAATTTAAATTATGAATGCAAATGTGTCAACCCTAATATGAACTCACACACGCAAAGAACAATAAAAGTGAAAACAAAATTGCCGGTCAACCGGCGCGGCAGTAACAAAGTTCTGGGACTTGATATATAATATACAAGATATTATATACTTACTTGTAGTGTAAAAATGATTTATCGATTTCCCAGGATATTCCTCCGAATGAATTCATATTATATATATTTTTTTTATATCATAGGAGGCAAACGAACGGGTGGGTCACCTAATGTTAAATGATCACCACCGTCCATAGACACTTGCAACACCAGAAAAGTCGCAAGTGCGTTGCCGGCCTGTGTTTGGAGGAGAGATGTGGGGAAGGGGGAAGGGGGAAGGGGAGGGAAAATGGGCCTCCGGCGCTCTCACTGACCGAACGAAACGCAACAATGCAGCACTGTTACTTCACATCGGTTTTCTGTGAGAGAGTGGTACTACCCCGGACGAGCCGACCCGTTCATACTGAAACCAGTAATAGCTTCAGCGTGGCTCTACCACTACTGAAACAAAACAATTTCAGACATGAGAACCTTTTTATTATGATTAATTTGGCCACAATTACATACAATTACAATACGTATAAAGTTTTAGTGAGCGACTTATAAACAGTCGTCCAGGAAAAAAACGAACTGTTCCCAATTTTTCAAATGATTATTCTTATGGAAAGGTTTTGAAATTCTGATTCACAACCTTTTTGTGCCACGACAAGTAGTGAAAGAAAGATAACACTAAATCACCTCAGTAGCTAGTAGATACAATAAAGAATGGGTTAGTAAACACTGGCGAAAAACGTGCCAAACCATTTTATCTTCACTTAGTATAAAGCAAACTGCAAGACTGTCTTTTCCTTTCGTAAAAATTAACGCTTTCTCTCTCTACTTAATCTAACGATAATCTTCCTACGAGTGAGTTTGTAAAAAAGAGCTTACAATTTAATTTACGTCATGAGTGATTCATCATCGTTACTTAGCAATCTAGTATCCCTTTTCAAATATGTAATCGCGGAGATAGTTAAATGATTGCTTAACATCAGATGAAACTTTCCTCGTGTGTGTGTCTGTAGAATTTTTTTTTAGAAATTTCGTTTCTTGTCACTAACACTTCTCAAATATGTAACTGTTTAACCAATAATATAGTCACCTAGTAAGTAATAAATATGATATACTCAAAGGCAAACTTAAAAAAAATGGTTTCCTAAAATTTTTTCTTAAAGTTGGATTCGCAAATACACTCTTGAAGCTAAAAAATCTAATTTTTCATTTGTCTTACAATTACAAAATATTAAAAAAAGTGCCTTAGTTCACTTACGACAGAATTGAGACTCAAAAAGAAAGTGAGAAGAGCGTATATCTCACTGTTCTCTAACTCCAAAGGCAAGCGAGACACTGCACACACACTCTACTGGACACAGTGTTTACTCCCACCTCTTTTCGGCGCACAAAAAGGCGGAGCAGAATTTAAAAACTCCCACGTGGAGAATTAGTACAAAAAATCTTATATAGATATTTTTTATATCCAAAATCCTTAAAAAATCATGGATAATCTTGCTCGCAGTGTACGTAAACTGTTTTGCAACTATCCGAGAGTGAAAGCACTCGCATAACAGCGTCTTTGCCCACAACATTCATAAGTACGGAGCTTGTCACACGTCAATATGGTAAGTTTTTTTAAATCATATGTATGTATTATGTTCAGTAATATATTAAATATCCACAACCGATAGAACTGAGAAATATCTGCGTGAAATGAGGTACGATTTTGCAAACAAACACATACATTTTATGTTTAATGAAAATTTAAATTAAAAATAATGATTTTGTAGAGAGATATTTAAATAAATCTTCTATACATATAATTAGAATGTAGATCTAATGTGTTTGTACTTTTTTTTAATGTCATAACTGGCAAACGAACTTGTGGGTCACCTGATGTTAAGTGATCACCACCGTCCATAGACAGTAACAACACCGGGGGAGTCGAAAGTGCGATGCCAGCTGTGTTTGGGGGAAACGGAGTGAGGGGGATAGGAGGGGAAGGGAGGTGGGCTTCTGGCGCTCTCACTGACCGAACGAAACGCAACAATGCAAGCACTGTTACTTCACGTCGGTTTTCTGTGAGAGGGTGGATTAGATTTTTGTAAAAATAGATTGTTACAGGTGTCTAGGAATAAATAATATAATAAATTTTTATGATTTTTAGAAATGTCTGTCTGCCTGTATGTTTACTTGAACACGCATCACTGCTAAAGTACTGCGTTCATGACAAAACCTTTTATATCTATTTTTTTCTCTGTCTCTTTATATTCTTATAAGCCAAAACTTGTAATTAGTCTGTAGTTATGTTACTACTTTGTTATTTCCCTATTGTTAGCTGTTTATTTTCCTAAATAATAAAAATAAAATAATACAGCAAATTATATTACTATATATCTATTTTAAACTCTATAAATTCTAACAAAGTTTGGTAACGAATAAGAGAATTTAATCTAACGCAAAATAACCTAATTATAACTATTTTCTTTATCGTGTTTACATTGGAGGCTGCATTTTCTCTTTTTTTCAATAGCTTCAAATGAACTGAACTGACTTTTGTTAAGTTTATTTGATCTGTTATTAAGTCTTGATTGGGATGAAAAAATCACGTAATTTCGGACTTTCATAAATCGAGGTATTACCGTACTTTATTTAATTTGAACAAATGAAATATTTGGATAATTATAAAATATAGATACATACCAAAAACTTAAATACTCATACATAAGTATGTTATTTGATATCACAGACGAATATGGATTAATATTAAATATGAATTTGTGGAACACAATTCAATCAGTGATAAGTAATAATCTATTTATAATTGTTTATGTATAATGTACGTGTTAATGCTCTATTTTTAATATTCTTATTAAATTTGACAACACAAGTACGCAAATAATTATTCGTAAGCCAAATTGATACCAAATTATACGGATGTCAAATTGAAGCCAAGAATAAAAAAGTAACAGTTGCAACCCAAATGCGATACAACTGGAATTCGCCCATAGTAGATGTGTATAATAAATAAATTCATGTTTTCCAAGTATTTAATCGTTATTATAAGATGTTTCGTCAACAAAATATATAAAACATTATTCAATTCATCAGTGACAAAATAAACGAGTTTCATCTCAAAACTTTGGTGTCGTCAGTTTGGCGTCCATTTGTGACAGCAAATTGCGGAAAATTTGCTGTTCAATTTGCCGTCCAATTGTTAACAATTTTTTTTAGACTAATGCTGTCTATTAATAAGAAATATATGAGGATATTGCAAATTATGGTAATTGAGGTAAACTCCATTTTATTTACATACCTGACTGGTTATCACCAAACAAATTGTAAAAAACAGAGCTTAAAATTCTGTTTTATTTTAATTTCCCAACAATGGAGCGAAATATTTGTATACATTTTTAATCCACTTAACATTACACTAATCAACAGGGGGCCTCGCAGAGTGACAATGCGTCTTTGGGCAAAGTCGACCTCGTGAACAGAATAAAGGCTCGAGTCGCTTCAGCAGATCCTCAAAAAGCGAGAGAACTCGGCGGCGTTTTCCTTTTTAACATCATCAAAGGAACTACAGTATATTCTTGGAGTGAGTATGTACTAAAAATTTTATGATAGATCTTATAAATGTTACGTGTGTGTCGGTAATTTTTCGAATAAAATGAAATATACTCATCTTGTTAAGAGCGTATTTAAAAATATCATCAGCCTATAAGAGATCTATTGCAAGGCCATAAGCCTCTTCCCGAAGGAAGTATGGGCATAATCACTACGGCAGCCCACGACATATTGGCGATTTCAAACTCTGAGAAATCCACAGTTGTATATTTTCCCATATATAGTAACATAACAAGAACATATCTCAGGTTTAGAGTTCCTCACGATGTTGTCCTTCACCGTCAAAAAAACAGGATGTTATATAATCTATAAATAATATTTAATGACACAGTAAACGAAAGACTGCTTTTTTTTTATTCAGTTCCACGCGGACGAATTCGGGAGTGTAGCTACTCATTTATAACACAGCGGATAAAGTCGCGAACGACCATAGTTTGTGAATAAATCTTTTTTTTTTGTTTATGTCATAGGATGTAAACGAACAGATGGGTTACCTGATGTTAAGTGTTTATCACTGTCCATAGACACTTGCAACACCAGAGGAGTCGCAAGTGTGTTGCCACCCCGTGTTTGGGAGGAGGGGGAGGAAGCGAAGGGGGAAGGGTAGGGGAGGTGGTTCTCCGGCGCTCTCACTGACCGAACGAAACGCAACAATGCAAGCACTGTTACTTCACGTCGGTTTTCTGTGAGAGGGTGGTACTACCCCGGGTGAGCCGACCCGTTCATGCTGTAAACAGTAATAGATTCAGCGTGGCTCTACCACCTACTAAAGCTTCTTAGCTTAGCATTGAAATCACAGTGACCGCTTTTACGTGGCACTTAAAGCAACTAAATGAAGTTCAGAATATTAATCTTCATTGAATTTTGAAGCGATGACGGCTCAGTGATTAGTTGGCTTGAATCCTTGCAAATAAGCGGGAACTTTCGGTGAAGTAAATATCGTGATAAAACCAGTGTACTTAGGTACCACCCTCGAGTTGAAGATCTGTCGCCAAGCACTTCTAGGTATATTATATAAAAATAACAACAAAATAATTTTATATTTCAGTAGCCTCTGCCCGCGACTTCACTTGCGTGGAATAGTTGCTTTGAGCTAACGCTAACACGCAGCGGAATCTCTCAAGAGGAAAAAACCCCGATTTTGAAATATTCTTAATTGTGGCTCCGCTCCTGTTGGTCTTAGCGTGATGATATATAGCCTATAACCTTCCTCGATAAATGAGCTATATAACACTGAAAGAATTTTTCAAATCAGACCAGTAGTTCCTGAGATTAGCCCCTACAACGTCACAAACTTTACCTCTTTATAATATTAGTATAGTTTACACAGTCGAATAAGAAATTGGTATTATAACGGATTGTATATATAAAATAATGGTTAGGAATAAAGTTCAATAACCAACGATAGCCGTTTGTGTTACTGAGCAGAATACTTATGTATTGAATTAGTGAACCTCGATCGCAAGTGTATCCGATAGTAATACAAACCGTTAGAATAATATAAACCATCTGTCTAATCAATCTCGAGGTCAGACGGTGAATCTTTTGCAGACATCATTAAATACAGTTACATTCGAATGTTAAGTGATTGATCAGTGCCCTGTTTATCAAACGTTACAAGTCTCGTATTACAAGCCTTTTCTATTGTAATTGAATGCATTTATTACAAAAATACGTTTATCAAAACTACACGTGTATTTTAGAAGTTATAAGGGTAATCACTTGAAATACAAGTTGTTTTTCGCGCTTGTATTTGTGATTCTGTTTCTCATAAACGCCCTTGTCGCTTGTAAGTCGTTACGAAAAAGTTGGAGAGCCTCCATTAACTTTCTTTAATACTATACATATAATATTGTAATATTGAAGTTATGCTTCTTTTGGCGCGTTATAGGGAAAAATGATGAGAGCAAATTTTTACAATGCGCGCGCCCACCGGCACGAAAAACCGACTGAAGTTTGCTATAGTCAACATTTTGTTTCTTTGTATTTCTTTGTTTTAAAACTTTCAACGTATTAAATACCTTTTTTCTATTGTTAGTGTTGTTTTTTCTACAAACGTAGAATAAGGCGAAAGATAATTTTTTTGAAAAGATTGTTATCTTGTTACGCCAAGGAAGTATAACTTCTAACGTACATAAGTACACATATACTTTATTTTTTAGATAGTTTATTAGAAAATGCACTAAATTTATACTAATATTATAAAGCTGAGAGTTTGTTTGTTTGGTTGAATGCGCTAATCTCACGAACTACTGGTCTGATATAAAAAAATCATTCAATGTTATATAGCTCATTTATCGAAAAAGGCTATATCTCATCACGCTAAGGAACTGGGTCATCAATTCAATCCATTCAATAGGAACGGAGCAACAATGTAGAATATTTCAAAATCTTTTTATTTTCCTTTTGTGAGCTTCCACTGCGTGTTAACGTTACCCAAAGTAACTATCCATATGAAATACATTTAGCAACAAAAATGTCTTTTAAATTAAAAATACAAGTTCATAAAATCTACAAATCTTGTGAAATTATTTGATAAGCCGGGCACAGGTTTTCATGGCCGTATTAAAATTTACAATGCCTTATTAATTTCTCGTACAATTATTTTTTTATCGGTACACTATTTGTTCACTGCACTGTTCCTAATGTTAAACGGAATACAGAAAAAAAGGCGATGATAAAGATATTTATATTCCATTAACATACAATGGATCCCAAAAACGGATAAATTAAAAGTCATTAGAATGGATTCATTGTCATGTGTATAGGAGTCGCAATTCAAACGTTTACAGGCCACCTAACAGCCCACTTGGTTACTGGGTATACATATACCAAATGAACCCAAAACCCGCCAATGCGTATTACTATCGCGGTTTTTATATTTCATATTACAACCAACTAAATACAATTGTTGTATCCTTCCACAAGGTAGGGAAACTATCCAGTCCGAGCCGAGCCTGAGGGGATGGGTCGGGGGACCCATCTCCTCATTACACAGGTGAGGCTGACGAGGGAAGACGACTGGTTGTGTACCTAGTAGTCGATCTATAGGACGAAGCCTAGCGTTCACTTGTCAAGCTGCCGCCGGGGCGGTTTCTCAGGAAGACAGAAGGTTCGATCCCTGGCCGCCCCTACAATGCGGCAGACGGTACACCGTGGGGTTTTAGTCAGTGCGAGTTGGACATAAACCACTCTCTCCTCCGAGAGGGTGGCGTATCCATAAAGGATTTCCTACCCAGAATGTTTAAATGTCCCCCGTTGTCAGAAATAATGCATATTTTCATCCACGTCTGCAAAACCACCATCGCCTTAGACAAATATGCGGGGTTAATTTCGAACCCGCACACTCGTCGCAGCCACTCAATGACTAAAGTCTCGATCCGACTGTATAGAATGGAAAATAAATAAATAAAGCAAATAGATATGTAAAAATGTGTCATACTTGTGTAACATTAATTACATAATTTAAAATCGACAACAATGTAGAAAAATAATATAAAAACCATGTTAGATACATCACACGTAATACGTATGTGTTATACGTATTAGAAATGTTGAATTGCATAATTTATAGGCCCAACAAATAATACTCCTATATCAAGGAGCATTACGAGCATTACAATAACACCACTTGAATTTTAAACAACAAAATATCTTACTGTGAAAATTGGCAAAAAAAGCTAGGGAAACGTGACATAGGACCAGCTACTTGCACAAAACAGCCACAGTGCATTAACTAGCTAACAACAAACACGACACTCGGTAACTTAAGCCCAAGCCTAGTCTTCTGGGAAGGAGTCTTAAAGACACCTGCATGTACAATACAGTAGCTCTGCATTCATCATATATGACACTGCACTTCCTTTCTGTACACCCACACAGTATATACATGAGCTTATAGGTGGTAGAGCCACGCTGAAGCTATTACTGGTTTCAGCATGAATGGACGACGTGAAGTAACAGTGCTTGCATTGCTGCGTTTCGTTCGGTCAGTGAGAGCGCCGGAGGCCCACTTCCCTTCCCCCTTCCCGGTCCCCTCCCCCCAAATACAGGCTGGCAACGCACTTGCGACTCCTCTGGTGTTACAAGTGTCTATGGACGGTGGTGATCTCTTAACATTAGGTGACCCACCTGTTCGTTTGCCTCCTATGATATAAAAAAAAAGCTTTATAAGGAAGTTTTTTGGTTAAATTAAAGGAAACTCACAAAAGACGAGGGTATTGAAATAATGAAAAAGACGTCTATCGGTGCAGCGTCCATATAATTACCACTAAAACAAAGCAATCTCATACTCAAATATGACTTCTGTTACTTTCCTCTTTTCAGCGCTGGACCTAAACAAAGTAACGGTGTACGAAGGTGAGCCTGATGAAGATCCGGACACGACTTTCACGTTAAACGAGCATTACTTCAAGCAGTTAGTCCAAGGCCGTGAAGACCCGAGGGTTATCATGCAGGCCGGGAGATGTTCCGTCACTGGTGACGTTATGAGAGCTATGAAACTTGAACCTTATATCAAACTAGAATAGAATACATTATTGTAAGTGTTTTAGATGTATATTTATTACCTGTTTACGCAGAAAGAGGCTAATCTTATTCGTGAATACATGTAACTATATTTCTTTAAAGCGCTCTGTAGCATAGAATGCTTGGTGGATTATTATAGTACATGAGGTGTCGTTAGATCTATCTTAATTGTAGGAATTACATAAATATACAATTTTAGAATGACCTGTGTACATTAGAAAATAGAGGATAAAAAATATTTTAACTTACCCAACAAACAAATAAAACCAAAAAAATATCACTGTTGTTGTAGTTTTTTTTCTTTGCTTCTGCTTGTTTTGGTGATTATTATCTATTATTTGGTACTGTAAATACTACTTTTCGTTAAAATCCAGTGAAACGCACGATACGATACTTCAATATTGTAGAGTGACAGGAAGAAAGTATGGATTTTCCTGTCGCCTTACGATATATTTGGCCACTAATCTCCGTGCAGGTATAAACTACATTTTTGTGATTAACACCTAAATGAATAAATGAAATTATTACGATAAATATAATATTAATTTGTAAAAAATATCTACTCTTCAAACGAACAAAGTATTTAAGTTATTATAAAATGTAAAGAAATATCTACAGTTATGTTTATAGTAAGTATTATAATTTTTTTTTTTTTTTTTCGAACTGACTATGCTATTGACCTGGCAAGGTCTTTACAGCTTCACCGGACTACTAAGGCCGAGCGCTTAGGGCACTCAGCCGATTTTGGTTTTGGGTAACATACACAAGGGTGCACGCACACCTCGGCTTGGGCTGTTTCCTGGAAAAAGACACGTCTGTCCTAGCTAACTATTCTAAGCTATTCATACATATATACATTTGTGAACCATACAATCGAAATTGCATGATTCACAAATGAATACGTGTATATCGGATTGAAACGAACTTAAACTATTCGATTCAGTTCGATGAGGGAAAAAAAAAACAAAACCCTCCCACCATGTGTATATATGTGCACGTGTGTGAGAGAGATGATCTCATATGTCTGTTCAAGTGATGTAGGTGAGTCACTGTATCGCGAAAATAATATCAAGAGGGCTCCGCGCGGGGACGACCTAGGCTCGAGATATTATTGAGAACCGCGAAGTGTGCGGGAGCTAATAGGGATCGATTACAAAAGCGTGGGCGCAACACGCATTTTATAAGATTGAATTTAAATTTACTAACGGTGACGGCACCGAAGTCTAAAAATAGACATTCTGAGTTTAAGTGTATTTTATTTTTGGCAATCAATATAGATTATTACTGCCATTGTAGTCGATAATAATGTTACAAGTTTCTTGCGATCATTTTAGTGAACTAACAAGATGGTGGCCATGTTAGAACTTTCCAGGAAGTTTTACTGGCAAGTCTGAATCCATACTGTATGGTTCAATTTCCCGTCCATTCCATTTGTGCACAATAACCAAACTATATTACGTAAAACATTAAAACTGCTGAATGGATTTTCACGCGATTTTCACGAGTAGATGGAGTGATTCATGGAAGGCTTAGGTACATAATTTTTCAAAGTCTTTAATTATCAGGACGGGATAACGTCCGCCAGGTCCGCTAGTAAAATATTTTCTCGAACTGACTACGCTATTGACCCGACAGGGTTTTCACAGCTTCACCGGACTATAGTTAAATATAAAAAGCACTACAAGACATTCCGATATCCCTCCAAAAACTCAAGTGTATTTTGTCTCCATTAAGTGTATGTTTGCATAGTCCCCCGTAATAAGACTTTTCTTGCTTCAATGTGCGGGACCTGTTGGTAAAAAAAAAATGTCAGGTTTGTGACCGAATGTTAAATACTTATGAATGTGGATTACGTAAGATGAAATGCTTTTTAGTTTACTTTTAAATATATAGATGTTAAATATCTTAATGCTTAAAATATAGGGTTTAAGATTGGCAACTGAGAAAAGGATATTGCGCTGATAAACGTTATAAAAATTAAAAGTTCCAATACGTATTTGATTTGAATTGCTGGAATATCTTACTTATATATACTACCTACTTAGATAATGATATGATAATAGTAGTATTTGGGGTGTAAGGGGTGTCGAATAACATCATAAGACTTGAGACACCCAAGCCAACCTCACCTGCTCACCTGCTGAATAACGAACGAGGCAATGGCGAAAGCGGGATGGTAGGGTTTTACAGCATGACTGGGTCGCAACCACCATTTATACGGCGGAAAAGCCCATCATAGTGATTCGCTTCTGCGGGTCGCGTTTCAGGATCAGCCTGTGCATATCCAGCTTTTTGCAGGCTGGCATGACAGCGGCGACCAGCGATAGATAGTGTGTCACTCGGTGGTCGCCATTGTTTTACTGTGCTTACCATCAGGCATATAAAAAAAAGAATGTATGGTTTTTTTCCAAACTTGTTTCTTTTGCACAGAGGTCATTTGGAATTGGCAATATAAAGGGAGAGAGGGGTGATCGCAATTTGATACAATTCACTATTCACTCCCTTGACGTGTTGCATGAACATAATATTAAAGTCACCAAGATTTGTTACTCCTGATATAGATACAAGTCAGAGATTCGTGGTAATTTCAAAGTCCGTTAAATGTCTTAAGATTAGCAATCACATGCTTAGCAAAATTATCGAACGATTTGATTGCAGACTCCTTCCCCATCAAGCCCTAAAGATTGAGTGGGCATGTATGGAGATTATCACAATGTATATAATGATCAAAAATGTATGATTAATTTCATTTGTCGAGATGAACAAGTACAAGTTGAAATTCTTATGAATAACCATGCACTTATAAATATATTCCTGCAACTGCTATTTTTAGCGCGCTATCTTATCGATATCTTGGACCATATCCTCATTAAATATTAGGTGAGATTGTGATTAAATTCTAAAACCTATAAAGTTATAAAATATATATGAAACTTGTACCCGTTACCCTGTCAAAGGGTTATGAATTCTTTAAAAAAAGGATTCATTATAAAAAGGAAATTAGTTTTGGAACCAAATGGTCGTATCTGAAATTGTGTTTTCAATTTTATTTCGTATTGTTATTTATCCGATAATTTTAAAATAACGACAACATTAAGGATTTTAAAGACTATCGTTTTGTGCTAGTTCTCACTATATACAAACTTTCCAAAGGTTTTGATATCGTAGAATTAAATGTTAAACTTCTATAAACTTCTCGCCAGAACATTTCGCTATTACATATACATACGCAACACTTTTTTATTTCCACATACACACAGGTAGATAGATACACATATAGTGGAAGGGTTATAATTTATCCCTCATTTTGACCTGGGTTTTTTTTATATTATAGGAGGCAAACGAACAGGTGGGTCACCTGATGTTAAGTGATCACCACCGTCAATAGACACTAACAACACCAGAGGACTCGAAAGCGCGTTTCAAGCCTGTGTTTGGAGAAAAGGGAGGGCGGGGGAGAGAAGAGAGGAATGACATATTCTCAATATCGGTCGTGAAAAATAAATAGCTAGTTATATTTTAAATACGGATTGATGGGGCTAGATAATATTTGCTAGCTAGCCAAGTTTTAACAAGACGCTGTCGAAGCGCATATGACGTATCTACAATTTTTTAGTTATAATATCATTGTGTATTATTATAAAAGATAAACAGTTATGTAAGAATGTTAAATAAAATTAAAATTAAAAATCTTTTTTTAATTGTTTTCTCTTTAAGAGTACACGACTTCGTTCTTTTGAAAATGACTTATCCGGCGCTAATTGTTTTATTACAAGCTTGAAAACGTACAATAATTTTACTATAGATCAAATATTAATTACGATAAATTATAAAGAAACGCGGATATATCGGAGATTGCTCAAAAATTCCATGTCAAATAGGTCACCGTTTTCCACGCAAATAAAAATTAACAAACAGCAAACTCCAAACAGAAACTTTAAAGCGATGGTGGCATAGTTGGTAACGAATTCGGACACCGCGTCGACGGACGTCGCTTCGAATCCTAGCAACTGAATCAAAGCTTTCGGTGAAGAAAGATATCGTGATAAAACCATAGAATAGTGGTAGTGCTTTTTCTAAGCCAGCCTATCTAATTGAACTGGCTAACTACCATAACCTCAAATTGAAAATCAATCGCCAAGCACGTATTGGTGTGTTCCGGAAGCTGCACTCGAGAGCCATTGCTTTCTAGATTTAGCGTGCTTACTAGCTAAGTCGTCACAGTCATCAGAGATTGTGGTCAAACGCTAAAAAACCTATAAAATAAAATATATAATAAATCTTAACACCAGTAAGTTAATTAAATTAAAGGGCGCGCAGATAATTTTGTATTCGTAGACTTTTTATTATACTCTAATCTCGAGTGCCACGCCGGAATGTGTTATTAGATATCGGCTAAGGATGGCGATCTGAGATCGATTACTCGGATAATCGATGTTTAGACATAATAAAATCGATATTAAACATCGAATCAATCTTTAACACTATAAAATCATGACTCGATTTTTTCTATTTAAATAAAAATAAAAACATTTATAATTAAGTAAAAAAGTATGAAGAAATCGGTGTTTGAATAACCGATTTTCTAGTACTCGATGTTTTCATGAATTAATTCCACAGACCATGATTCGAATCGATATCTCGATCTCCATATAATCGATATCGAACGAAATCAATATTTTTACGAAAAATCACCATCCCTAATGTCGACTTACATATTATAGTAGTTTTATTAATTAACATACCGTAAACTAATTTATATCGAAATAGACATATAACTGACTGTTATTTAAAACTAGTAACACCAGTGACAAAGCCTGCATGAATTTATTCGTAACTAGTTGCCCCCGTGAACTTCGTTTCGCCTTAATATGATTTTTTTTCATAGCCTACCTTTTTAGTAGATACATACCAACATATGTAACATTTTGCTATGCTACCCCATAGAGACTGTTCACTTTTGCGGAATACAAATTGATAAAGCGAACTGCAGTAAAATGGTAAAATTACATACGTCAACTCAAAAATCAATAAAACCTATCGTAATTACGAATGCATTCAAGTTGTTAATAGCAATTTGAAGTTGCGTTCACAATTACAGAAAAAGAAAACTGATATTTAGGTTTTTCCGTTCAACTTTCCCAATTTATCTCTACATAAAAACCGTACTCAGAGTTCAAGGAATAAATCAAATCAAAAATTACTCGAATTGGATCAGTCGTCTTCGAGTTTTGCGCTAAGCAATACATTTTGCGATTTATTTTTATTTATATAGAAGACTAGTTGACCCGTGACTTCGCCTGCCTTGTTTACAATATCTGATTCTGAACAATATATGTATTTTATGTACAGAGGGAAAAACATGAAAAAATTCAAGCAAAAATATACTTTGTGAATGTTATTTTTACTTCCTCTCTCATGCGCACACACCGCGTGCCCCTCTTCACATATTGCTCAAGACATAGTGTTTATATAAATGTATTAATACTTTAATAAATTTATATTTCATTATGATATGATTTTTTTTGTATAAACCAAGTGTCTAGAAATAAAATTAATCAATGTCATTAATATTCAATAGTATTTGAGTAATTTACGCACATGTTTAATAGATTGAACTTATTGAAATAAAGATAATAAGTTACTCAAACGATATGCTTTATGACGTTTTCTCATATAACAGTGATTGTATGCACAAACAAACAGACAGACATGTGTATAAATGATGATTTATCTATATCTATACTAATATATAAAGCTGAAGAGTTTGTTTGTTTGTTTGGTTGAACGCTATGATCTCAGGAACTACCAGTCCCATTTGAGAAAGTTTTTCGGTTTTAGATAGCTCATTTATCGAGGAAGGCTATAGGCTATATATCATCACGCTAAAACCAATAGAAGCAGAGCACCAATGAAGAATGTTTCAAAATCGGGCACTTTTTCTGCTTTTGAGCGATTACGTTATTATTATATACGTTGCCGTGGTTCTCAATTACGTATTATAAAAATAAAGTTTTTGTATGTACTATTAAAATAACAACTTTTTCATGAATGGATATGGCTACAAATAACCAAAAAAAAACTTTTTTTTATACTTTGTCTATATTTTTATATTATTATATTTTGTCTGTTTGTTTGTTTGTTCTGGGTAATCTCCAAAACGACTGGACCTATTTTAATGGGAATTTTACTTTTTACTGCCAGATAACCGAAATTATAACGGTTGACTTTTCTATTTTATTTGTCCGCGGCGCTGAATACGTCCTTATTCCAAATATCGCTAGTTATAAAATTATATTCACTATATATACTCCCTTACCTTCACGTACCTTCCCCCCTCCCCCTCTCCAAACACTGGTTGGCAACACACTTGCGACTACCCTGGTGTTGCAAGTGTCTATGGACGGTGATGATCACTTAATGTGTACGTATATGTACACATATACGTACGTACGTACGTAACTTATATGTATATATAAAAAAAATGCATAAAAGGAAATAGTCGAAGTACAGTCACCAGCAAAGGTGTTAATAAAAAGTAATAATTTTATATATTTAAAAATGCATTAATTGAGATATGCGTTATTCTAATTTAAAAAAATGGAATAGTTTCACGCTTTTCAACACTTCCTACACCATTAAATGTTATAAAGCAAAATCGATCGGTTTGTCTTGAAAAGTAATCCAAAATTTAATAACAATGTTGTGATAGACATTAAGACAAGAAGACATTAAGAATAATTAAAAACATGACACAACAACATGAAACAAATCTCACTGTAGCTAATTTGGTAGACTTTTGAGGGTGATAGTCAAATAATTTTGGTCATAAATATCGGTTTAGTAGATGATATTATTATGAAAAAAAAAAAACTATACTTTCTTGTAATCTCTGAATAATTTTTCAAGGCTCTATAATATCGGTTATATGTTCTTAAACATTAATTGAATCAACTGTAGGTGGCAGACGTTTTCTTCTTGGACTACGGAGACAGTGAGTACGTCGCGACCCACGAGTTGTGTGAACTACGCGCTGATCTGTTGCGGCTTCGATTTCAGGTCATTTCCACTTTCTATTATTATATTGTTAGAAATAGAAACAATTATTGATTACTAGCTGTTACCCGCGGCTCCGCACGCGCTTTTTAAAAAATGTATTAAAGAAATGGAAAATTGTGAGTGGGTGTGTACATTACAGAAAAGCTTTTTCAAAAACATTTGTAACTACGACACGCACGCCAACTGTAACGTAACGTAACTGTAACGTGTACATTAGATATATGAATACTAATAGTATATCGAATGGGATGGGATTTATCATCAGCAACATACCTGGAACTTCAACCTACTATATACCAAACTCAGTGCTCACTAACACTATATAAGAAAGTAATGAAAATTATATACTATACATTATCAGAATTGGCAGTATGGATTAATTCCTTCGCCTATGAACTATTTGAATAGGAAAAAAAAAAACTTTGAAACTGTTAGCTTTGATACTTACTACATAACTTCAGAATTGGCAGTATGGATTAATTCCTTCGCCTGTCCTATTGGACGAATATTATTACTACTACTTACTACGTTACCATGGCAACGTATATAATAATAACGTAATCTTCAAAAGCAAAAAAAGTGCCCGATTTTGAAACATTCTTCATTGGTGCTCTGCTTCTATTGGTCTTAGCGTGATGATATATAGCCTAAAGCCTTCCTCGATAAATGAGATATCTAAAACCGAAAGTGGTAGTTCCTGAGATTATTAATTACTTTT
>MU158742.1:971494-1011163 GCA_015888305.1 Antheraea pernyi | reverse complement strand
ATAAATCCCATCCCATTCGATATACTATTGGTATTCATATATCTAATGTACACGTTACATGTTACAGTAGATGGCGTTCGTATCGTAGTTACAAATGTTTTTGAAAAAGCGTTTCTGTAATGTACACACCCACTTACAATTTTACATTTCTTTAATAAATTTTTAAAAAGCGCGTGCGGAGTCGCGGGTAACAGCTAGTAATGTATATAACTACTTATTCTTAGTTATTTGCAAATATTTATCTCATAAAGATGTGAAAAGTACAGGCACGTTACATATACATTTTTATTATATGTATGTATACATTTTACATGAAATATTTCATACATTACTGCTACTTTTTGTATTAAGCATATTTAATTAACATAAGCATACATTTGTAACGCTGCTACCTTTATCGTGGTATTCAAATAATTTGTCGCTTAATGCTGTGAGTTCGTATAACATATAGTATTATACATTAAGATCGAGATTCATTGTTTATAGTTATTTACAGGGTGGTAGGGTTTTACAGCCTGACTGGGTCGCAACTACCATGTATATGGCGAAAAAGCTCGTCGTAGTGATTCGGCTCTGTGGGTCGCGTTTCGGGATCAGCCTGTGCATATCCATCTTTTCGCAGGCCGGCGTGACAGCGGCGATCGGCGATGGACAGTGTGTCACTCGGTGGGCGCCATTATTTTTGGATTGTACTGTGCTTACCATTAGGCATAGTGCAGACATATTGCCATGCTACAATTAAAAAAAATATTTATTTAAAAAAATTAAGTAACATAACTTTTAAAATATTACAAATGGCGTAACACCGCCATCTGTTGAACACTTAGTGAACTATTTTATTGTATTAATATTGAGTGTATTATTGATACCGTACAAAAATAATAGAGATAACTTTTTTAGATTTTTAGGAAATTTCAGTATGAAAATTTTGTATTTCATTTTGAAATATTTTTTTAGTATTATAATTATGTCTGTTTAAAATAGTAAACGAGTAATAAATACTTCGACAGTGAGAGAGTAAATATACCGAGATTCCATGAATTTTTTTACATGGGGAATGTCCAATAAATTATATTTTTATGGACAAAAAAGGTTAAGTATTATAAATATGTACTCTCATCAAGAGGAGGTCTAAAAGTTCAATGGTGGAAGTATTAGAATGGGTGATCATAAATAAGACAGGTAATACTGATAATAAAATTTCATTTTCCATTAATGGCAGTTAATACTTGCGCATCTCACGAGAACTGGTTCCAAACGGTAACCGAGTTCATTGACAGAGGCCTCGGTCAATCACTTCGAGGCCCTGACATTAAAAATCGCCACATAAAAAAATATTACAATACTATAACACTTGCGCGGTGAGTAGAAATCTTGTAATCACATCAAAAATTATTTATTCAATTTAGGCACTTATGAACGTCAAAGCTACCACTTGTTCGGAAAACAACCCAACCATCAAGAAGAACCGGCAATAGCTTCCAAATATCTTAAAAAAAATTCGGCCCAAATTCCAGTTTTTAATTTTAAAATTAACTCCCACAACAGCCAAAGTTTTAAATGGATATAATATGGGAAAAGTTCTGTTATTACAATTAGATTTTTTAAAGTCATGAACTAAGGAACGGATTATATCGACAGATAAATATTCTTATAGCAAATTTATCGCTCTGCAAAAAAGGTATCTTGTGATTTTTTGCTAACTTTACTGGTTCAAAAGTTATTCGGGATCAAAATCGAAGTTCTAGTCAATTCTTTGGGCTTTTCCATTTTCATTGTAGTTTAATAATTCAAAAATTTTAAAAGGATTACAATTTATATTAAAAAAGTCCTATGTAACAACAGAAGTTTTCTCATGTTATTATTATTTATATTATATTACATTATTTCCATTTAAAACTTTGCCTGTCATGGAGCACGGGTTAATTTTAAAATGAAGGTTTACAATTTGCCACAATTTCTTTATATATATTTGGAACCTATTCCGGACTATCTTGAAGAAAAATTCGAACATGCCCTAAATAAGGACCACCCTTATGTCACATGAATAAACTATCATGTTTTTTTTGCTGCATCAAGACAGTCACTGCACTGAATACGAAAACTATAGCGGTTATCGGCAAATATACAATCCATTGTCAAAACGAGTCACTGTGACTGATTTATTACATATAGCTGTGCTCGCGACACTGTCCGCGTGGAACCTAATGTAAAAAAAATAATGACTAATAAAATCATCAAAATATAATAAGCCCATTTACTTATCTACAATTACAATAACTTTAGATATAGTGAACCGATTTTAATGAAACCAAGATAAAATATTACTCGAAGAGATGCTTTATAATTTTCTTGGAAGGCTTTATCATGAAAATAGTGCTTTCGCAGTTAGGCGTATTCAAACAAACAGACAGACAGACATTTCTAAAAATAATTCAAATGTATTTTATTACTTATACCGTGACACCTGTAACATTTCTTTCTTTATAAAATCTAAAAAAGGTCACCCACATTAGACTTACATTCTTATTTTATCTATATAGATATAGAAGGTCGTAATTAATTCTGGGATCTGGCAAAGGTAGCGACCTCAGTGTCAAAAGGCACTGTTTCTAATAAATAAGCCGTTACAAATTTTTTATTTGACAAGATTTTAGGCACGTGATCATTTTAATGTTCTTCTTCAATATATTGCAAGTTAGCTGCTATTTTATAAAGGTTAATTTTTATATTAATAATCTCTTCTTAATACAATTTTTATCACATTCTAGCGATAAATATTAGGTATCATGTTTTATATGTATATTAAGTTATGTTAACTTGAGACCAAAATAGCTTTACGCTCGAGTTTATTGAGCGTCCCATAAGGCCTGTGACCAGAATATATTTCTAAATGTTAATGAGCATTTCAATAAATGAACACTCGAGAATATATACAACACCTGTCGATGGGAAAAACTCGTTTTGTCCTAGTGTTTTTCGAGTTTTTGTATCTTCTTTGTGCCTGCTTTAAGTACTTAACTGTTCGATGTATTAACAAAGGAATTAAAAGCCCCAGTGGGAAATTGTAGTAGGAATATGTGTACTGGATTTTTTGCGGATACAAAATTGGAGTATAGTGATTCAAGAGGGGCTTCGTAGAGACGGATAAACGAATAGATGTATGATTTATGTTTTCTTTTCAATTCTAGGCGACTAAAATGCTACCTCTCGTAAGATTTGTTCAACGTTATCACTGCAGGGTCATAGGCCTATTCCCGAAGTAAGATATGAGCATAATAAAATGAATCAAGCATAATCAAAATGAAGGTGGTAGAGTCACGCTGTAGCTATTACTAGTTTCAGCATAAATGGGTCGGCTCGTCCGGGGTAGTACCACCCTCTCACAGAATATCGACGTGAAGTAACAGTGCTTGCATTGTTGCGTTTCATTCGGTCAGTGAGAGCGCCGGAGGCCCACCTCCTTTTCCCTTTCCCTTCTCCTTTCTCCTTTTCCTACCCCTCCCCCATACACAGGCTGGCAACGCACTTGCAACTCCCCTGGCGTTGCTAGTGTCTATGGACGGTGGTGATCACTTAACATCAGGTGACCCACCGGTTCGGTTGCCTACTTTTGACATTTAAAAAAAAGCACCACGCCAGCCGACGACTTATTGGGGATTTCATACTACGAGAAATTCACACTTTTGTATTTCCCACTCCACAGTACTACAAGATCATTCTTCAGATTCAGATTTCCTTCCGATGTATTCTTGCAACGTCAGCCGGTAGTGTTACCAATTTCAATAAGTACATTTACACGGGTTTCGCAAAACAAGGTGTGTCATAAAGATACACGATAGAAGTGAAACTTTTGTGTTATAGGGAAACATTTATATTTTTCACCAATCAGTTTTGAATAGCATAGATTATGTTCAGTGATCGCCATGCAGTATATGCAACCACGGACAACGAAAAAGAAAGAAAGCAAGAAGAGCGTAAGTCTCACTGTTCCCCAGTACCCGAAAGCAAGCGAGACACTGCTCTCACTCTACTCGACACAGTGTTTACCTCCACTACTGCATCGTCACACAAGAAGGTTACGGATCGAAAATTCAAAGACCTACCATAAAAAGTTATACTTCAAAAATTCATTGCTACAAATAACTTGAACACCAGGACTTCATCATCGGATAATTTAGATTTCGTATAGCGCTATCTTTGTCTACCGAGGTGAGTGCGTTGTGCGATAGAGAGAGCAGGCAAGCCGATGTTAGCTCGACGTCTCATTATTCTACCCGACGCGTCAAATCAAATATCGGGTACTCTAATATAAATACTTAATTGTTTAAATCGGTTTACAATAAGAGACACTTGGCATAATTTATGTTTTTTTATTTAGTTCATGTCCTTTTTAGCCATTCCTCTTATTTATTTATATACCATTATCTAAAGCAACTTACCAAGATATAATTTTCTTAGAAAACTACGTAATTAAAACTCATAAAAACATGCAAGTTTTTATACTACTTCTATTAAAATTAAACAACTTCTATATATTTTGCAATTATCCACTTTTTGTGTCGTTTTGCGATAATTAACATAATTTATCAAGTGACTGGGGGAATGGCTTCTAAAGAAGTTTAAGGACGACTGCCCTAACCCATGGACAAGTACTAATATGCATTCGGAGTACTGTCACGCAGTGAAGTGTTTCATTCACAATGTTTTCAATTTTTGAAGTGGTAACTTATTTAGGCCCATTAATCGTTATTTTTGGAAGGAGATAAAGTTATGATCGCATCATATGCTGGTAAAGCTTACGCGGCTTGCGTGAGACTAGCGACTATAACGGCCTGTGTACGTCTAATATTGATTTTTGTATTGAACATGGCAGCCCGTCATATGTTACGTTTGATTAATTAATAAACTATATATAATTATTGTTCGGAGTGCAAATAGATGTGAAAACCACACCTATGTCAATAATTTAAATATACAAATTATGAAATTTAAATAATTCGTTTAAAAATTCAAAAGAGAACACTTTTCATTGTTTTTAGTTTTCACTTTTCGACAACGTTTTTTCACCAATATGTATTAGACGACTATTGTTCTCTTTTTTTTATACTATTGGCGGCAAACGAACATGCAGTTCACTTGATGAACGATGAAGTGATCACCACCGTCCATGGACACCTGCGACACGAGAAGAATCACAGATGCGTTTCCGGCCTATGAGAAAGGAATAGACTCGTTTCTTGAAAAAAGGCAGGCCTGAAAACGCTGCCGCTGGGACTTCATTCCAGAGAACTGTCGTACGCGGAAAAAACGAACGTTTTTTTTTTTTTTTTTTCGAACTGACTATGCTATTGACCTGGCAAGGTCTTTACAGCTTCCCCGGACTACTAAGGCCGAGCGCTTAGGGCACTCAGCCGATTTTGGTTTTGGGTAACATACACAAGGGTGCATGCACACCTCGGCTTGGGCTGTTACCGAAAAAGACGCGTCTGTCCTAGCTAAACTATACTAAGCTATTCATACATATATGCATTTGTGAATTATGCAATGAAAATTGCATGATTCACCAATGAATACGTGTATATCGGAAAAGAAACGAACTAAACTATTCTATTCAGTTCGATTGAGGGAAAAACAGTAAACCCTCCCACAATGTGTATATATGTGCACGTGTGTGAGAGAGATAATCTCATATGTGTGTTCAAGTGATGTAGGTGAGTCACTGTATCGCGAAAATAATATCAAGAGGGCTCCGCGCGGGGACGACCTAGGCTCGAGATATTATTGAGAACCGCGGGCTTGCTCGGCAGGGGGATCCTGCTGAGCAGGAGGGTCTTGCTCCATGTCGGAGCCGGAGTCGGAGTCGGAGTCATCGCTATCGCGATCGGCTGGGGTTGGGGAGTTGTTGGAAGCCTCGATCTTGGCATAGATCGAGGGAGTGGGCTTCGAGGAGTAAGGGAGCTCGGTGCGATGCTTTGCAGCGTACGCATCGTAATCGTCTACGAGACGAGGACAGATAGCGGCTATGAAGCCGTGGAGGCTAATGAGCTCAGTCTCTAAGAGACTGATCTCTTGTTCAGCGGCCATACCGGGGCCTGAGGAGGGGAGTGGCGTGGGGGAAGACATGTGAAACCTCCCTGCCATAGGGGCAGGGGGGCGCGCCTTAATGAATTTAACGGACTATCCCGAGTCCGGATCAAAGGGAGCTGTTTAAAACTAAACAAAATAGGAAAACAACGCAAATAAGTACCTGAGCGAGACAGGGGAAAAATAACATAAGACTACTTAAATAAACAAACAATAAAAAGAAAATAAATTTAAAAATAAATCACTGAAGAATTAAAGAAATACGTAAATAAATAGATAAACAAAAGAGTAAATAAATAAATATACCAAGAAATAGATAAAGCAATAAATAAATACAAGGAAAGGTCTCACTCAGTTCCAAGAAAAAGAACGCAGGTGCAGCGCAGGTGTGCCGGATCGAAACAACACAATAACTGACGTCACTAAATCACGAGTATTAAAATCGAACTTAGCGCGCGCAGCAAAACGGACAACCGCTCGAGTCGACGGTTCGATCGGAACTCGAAAAAACGAACGTGAGAAGCGCACAGTGCACGACTTCCAACCATCGAGATGACACTGATGAAATTTCAGTCCGTGACGAATCGTTCTGGAACGGAACTCAGCAGCAGGTATCAGTCCAAACAGCTCCTTAAAGCATTCTCCGTGGTGGATCTTGTAGAGGATGCAAAACGACGCAAAGTCCCTACGAAGCGCCAGAGTGTCTAACCTTAAGGAGAGCACCTGGTCGCCGATGATACGAGCCGCTCGACGTTGGATTCGGTCAAGAGGAAGTAGGTGACATTGAGGTGCTCCGGCCCAGAGGTGGGAACAATATTCCATGTGTGGACGGACTTGCGCCTTATAAAGCTGAAGGCGGTGATCCGGTGTGAAATACCGTCCTGCTCTGTTAAGAACACCTAATTTTGCTGAGGCCAGTTTTGCTCTGCCTTCCAAATGACCACCGTAAAAAGAACTAGATCGTTGTTTGAATAAAAAATGATTATTTCATTTACTTTTATTTATTTAAAAATACGAATGACTTCAGTTTATGTTATTCCGTCTGTATTAAAATTATTCTATATCATGTTTTTTTAAACAGTGAATTAACTATGAACTTTTTAAGATGCTTAGTTAAACGTCTTCATGTTACAAATGACGATATTATGTTAGTTAGTGTTGGTTTATTTAATGATGTGTCAAATTTGAAACACATGAGATACAGTAAGACCCTGCTTAACGCGGGGCATATTTTCCAACAAAGTAGAGCATCATATGAAACAACGTTAAACGAGGTTATCTCATCATGTAAATAATGGGATTAACCGAAGATAGGTAGGGAATTGGTTTGGTATTTTAACATTAAATGTATTAAGTATATTTTTTACAATAATAAAATAAAACTGTAATTTGCGTTTTCCTTTGCGCTCTGTAAGAAGTTTTTGGTAAGTGGATAAGGCATCCATAACAGTCCGTCTTGCCTTTGAATTCCTATCAACATTTGCGTCATTTTGAATAAATTGGTCCATTACTGCTAATATCGTTTTCAAACTAGTTTTCAGATGCGTTATGTTGAAAGTTCTTTCAAAAATGTCAACTTTCAACTGAAAATAACTAAAAACCATCATATTTTTCACTATATCAACTCTTACATTACATACAAAAACGACAACAAATGTTTGAAACAATAAAAATACGTTCGTATGTTACGTATAATACCGCAGGGAAGAAGAAACACAGATAAACTACTTCGGATATCGCGAAGCCTAACGCTGCGTGCAATTTTTGGACATCACACAATTCAAATAAAAGAATGTTAAATCGAGACAGTGCTCAATGAAACAGTGTTAAACGGGGTCTTACTGAACTTCTTTTTTTGATTAAATGTGCGATATTATTTAATTATTCAGACCACAAAATTGAAATCAATATGAAATTCGTATTCACAGATTACAATCCTCGGCCACTTTTTTTCCGCTCGGAATATACCCACAAGTTGTGGCTTACGCATAATATAATCAAGTTCTAGAGATTCTCGTGTCCAAATAAACAAACAAAACAAATTCTCCTGAGCTTTATAATACCACTATATTATAATACAGTGTCAACGGAAGATAAAATAATGAACTGAATATTGATAAAAAAAAGTTTAATGCAAATAATCGTACTGATGCAATTCATGCTTAATCATTTACTTTATCTGAATCCTCGTTTTTTTAGAATATCAATGTTTATAACAACATTTGTTTTTTACCATAACATTTGTTACCTTTTACATAATAATACATTGAATTTGCGTTAGGGTCTTGCAAGTATTATCTTACATGCGAACGACAAAAATATAAATTAATATGCCTATTTGCGAAACACTTTTGTTTGTGATTATACCTGTATATCAAGTGGCGAAGTCTTGGAAACGGTTTATTTATTCTATCGTATTCAATTCTCATTTCTGATTCGTCGGCAACAGACACCAGTCGGCTTCCTTTACTAGTGTCACTTTGTCTATAAGCAAAGGAGTGTAGTGTAAAATGGACGGGAAGATTCTGCTAATTATATTCACTGCTACGATTGTCGGGTGTCACGGTGAGTATTTTACAAATGTTTTGTTGATCAATATTTCTCTGAAGTTTATTGAGACAAAGTATTGTAGAAAAATTCTAGTATAGCTAAATATTTTTTATTTATATTGTTTCTTTTATCTGTGGTATAACTTTTGTACTAAGTTATGTCTTTAATTAATTTTGTTCTGTAAAATATTTCTCAGGATTTGCAGACGCAACAACGTAACAATACTTCAGACGTAATTAAAAGAATCCGTATCAAAATTACTAACTTGTAACGAAATTTTTAAATATTTACGCGTACGATAGATTAAAAATGAAACTAATTGTTTGAAATATAATCTATTCCTCGATATAAACATATCACAGGATATATAAAAACATATTTACAATTGTGTATAAGATTTTTCGTAAATTAGGTGCGGAACCAAGCAACTACGACATAAGCCGAAACAAAGTAAACGGTACGTCCCCATATCTCACTGTTTTATGCTTTTTCAATTATACTTACATTGATCATTTAATTAAACGCATGTTATTCGCATATCTCAATGAATCATGTCCACATTCAGTCCACACAGTGAAACGGGAATTGTGATGAGTTGTGATATTTTATTAAAAATCAAATATTTATTTTAACACTTCAATAATTAACATTCGAATAATAATAGTGTTAGGTTTTATAACAAAGTCTCATAGTGCATTACCGATTTGCCGGATAGTGAGTTCAAGCACCAATATGTCAAGCGGGTTTTAATGTTTAAAGGCTATTATAGGGTGGATTAATATGTGAACGATTGTGACGTCTGGAAATGACGCCCCTCTCACTGCATCCACTATAAACGAATTTAACTATTTATGTTTGTAAAAATATTTATAATGAAAAGATAAGCCAGGTCGAGTTTGTTGACGGTTCTTCTCGATGAGTGGGTTGTTTTTCTGAGCCAGTGGTAGCTTTGACGTTCATAAGCGATTTCTCAGAGCCTAAATTGTATAAAGTACCTATTTTTGACATAGAATGTTTTAACTTCGTATGGACGCTTAAATACACTATATTCTTTATACCCATATCTCGTTGCTGTTATATACATTATTTACAGTTATATACATTATATAACAGTATTGTTTTTGTTGAATCTTCTGAGATATTCATGGAAATGCTATGTTGTGAAGAACACTTTTGTTCAACGTTTAGTGCAAAATGGAATTAAAATTTTAATTTTAACAATATATGCAATATAAAAATGATATATATTCTTAGGAGAAAAACATAAACCATCTATATGTAGTAATTTTTAAGATATACACAATTTTTTATTGTATTACTTGGAGATATAAGGTTTATCCAGCGTTGGTTAGCAATTTAAACGCCTAAAACTTACTTTTACAAATAAATTACAATATTGACTTATCTTAATTTTGTAGAAATATAATGTGTGAAAAGAAATTTTCTAAACCATAGAAAAAACCATGCCAAAATTCGATCAGTAGTTTAAAGAAGTATGGGACAAACAAATCAAATCTGTTCTATTTTAAATGTAAACTACTTTTTCAGCGTGAATATAGTAAGTTATTTATTATAATTATAAAAGCCATGATGGCTCAGTGGTTAGCATCAGGCACAAAGTCGATCGACGTAGGTTAAAGTCGAGACCATAGAATGTTAGGGATTTTTCTAACCTCGCTACCTACCACCCTCTAGTTTAAAATCTATAGTCAAGCATCTGTTCGTGTATTCGGCAGCTGCACATTCCTCTCTGCGTTTGACGTGTTTACCGCGTTAGACCACATCGTCATTCAACATTAGATGAAATTGTATTCACAGACTATTTATTTCTATACATACTTACTACTACCTGCATATACTACGTGCTTTATAGATTTCTGTAGATAATTGTTACAAGAGCCTTGGGATAAGTAATAAAATACACTTCAAACAATTTTCGAAGTGTCTGTCTGTTTGTACGAACACGCATCACTGTTAAAATACTGCGTTGATGAGAAAACTTCTCCAAGAAAAACATAACGCATATCGTCAAAAGTCATTGTTTCATTAAAATCGGCCGACTCCATCGAAAGTTATTGTAATTTGAATGAGGGCTTGAGTTAAGTACGACAGGAGAGTAGTAATATTATAAAACTGGAGAGTTTGTTTGGTTGAACGCACTCATCTCAGGAACTACTGGTCAGATCCTTTCAGTGCTATATAGTTCATTTGTCGAGGACGGCTATAGGTTATTATCATCACGCTAAGACTATTAAGAGCGGAGCACCAATGAAGAATGTTTCAAAATCGGGGATTATTTTTCCTTTTGAGAGCTTCCGCTGCGTGGTAGCGTTAGCCCAAATTAACTACACCACGCGGACGAACTCGCAGGCTTCTAAGCTAGTAAATAATAAATCAATTCAACCAGTACCATTTTTTGTATTAAACCTTTTTTTATCAATATTCAGCTAATTATTTGAACTTCCGTTGACATTCTAATGCCGCATACAAATTAACAACGTATCGTTCAATAAAAAAAATAAAGGAAATGAATTGAAGGAATATAGTGGTATTATTAAGCTCAAGAGACTATGTTTATTTGATTCTTTGAACATTACAAGTCTACAACGAACAGTGGGGCGACAACCACACAGGGTATCTAACCTAGGCAGTCCACTCTATTTGAAATTGGCTGGAAATAGATACCCCCTTTTACACAGATCACCCCCATATACGTGCACACACACACAAGTAGGTACACATATGGTGAAATGGTTTTCATTTTTGCCCTTATTGAACTGAGTTAGTTTAATTTTCCGATACGAAATATATGTATGAGTTACAGAGATACACACGCCTGGTACACATGTGTATTTCACTAATTCCTAGATGTATGAATACTTAGCTTAGTTTAACTTAGCTTGGATAAATTTTCTGCGTAACCGAGTTAACAGACCAAGATGAGGTGTGCCTAGCACCCTTGTACTGGTTGCTAAACAAAAACGGCTGAATGCCTTAAGCGCTCGCCTTAGTAGGCCGGAGAAGCTGTAAAGGTCTGTCGGGCAAATAGCGTAATCAGTAAAAAAAAAGAAGATTCCTCTTTAAAATGAATGGCCGAAAGTATTCCTTTAAAATCGGGATGAAGGCTCACTCGTCTGATAGCCTTCACCGCCGCTGTTGCCGATGTTAACAAAGTTTTCCAGCTAATGCACACCACAAATATAGAAGCACAGATTCTCGTGCCGCGGCGGTATACGTATAGTACTGAGAGCGAATGCAAAAGTAAGTCCGGTGAAGCTGTTAAGACCTTGCTAGGCCAATAGAGTAAAAGCCAGTTCGAGAAAAAAGTGAGTGTGTCCTAATGCGAGTGACAGACAACTGACTGAACTGAACAATTATCTACGATTTTCCCTCATAGCTAATAATGGCGTGCCCGGCAAACATTGTCCTGCCTTGATAATAAAAAATCTTAAAATTCACGCGCAGCGCCACCTACCGGCTCCAATTGTGAATCTAAACCATTCTTGAATCCACCTGAGCACTAAAAAAAATTTTGTTGTCTGCTTAATAACATCTCTCTTGTCAAAGAGATAACATATGGTGACGTTAAAAATAACAACTATTTATAATATATCATTCAAAACTCACTCTCATACATTAATTAACTAACAAATCATTCATTAAAACCATTCACCAACAGGTTTCGGATTAAGAGAACTATGGGAATATTTGATAGGCGGTGATTACGGCCAGTACTATCCTGGATCTTATCCGGGATATTATCCTGGAGCTCAAGGCCCTGGGCTGTACCCGAGCGGGCCCGGGTACGGAGATTACAGGCCTCCTGGGCCGCCGGGCGCTCACCCTGGCTGTCCACTCTGCGACTCGTCGGTCTACAGTTATTGCTCCCAGAAACAAGCTCATGACGCCTGCTGTTGTCGCGGAGGAGGATGTAAGTTTAAATATTTCTGACCTTATTATATTAAAGCTACATTTTTAGGCTAATAATAAACGAACGAAGGATAAATAACGAGTTTTTGTGGGGATCTTAGTCAGTCATGTTTTTTTTTAATTGTAGTACGGCAAAATGATTGCATTATGCCTTATGGTAAGCACAGTACATTCCAAAAACAATGGCAACCACCGAGTGACACACTATTCAGTCGTCGCTGTAACGCCGGCCTGCATAAAGCGGGATATGCACAGGCTGATCCCGAAACGCGACCCGCAGAAGCAACTCACTATTACGGGCATTTTCGCCATATACATGGTGGTTGCGACCCAATCAGGCTGTAAAACCCTACCACTCCTCTTTCGCCGTTGTCTCGTTCGTTATTCAGCAGGGTGCACCACATGCAGGTGAGGTTGGTTTGGGTATCTCAAGTCTTCGTGGGAAACGCCTGTCGCCGGGGGTGTAGCGGAGCAGACTCGCGCTGTCCCGTGACACTTCCATTGTGCGGCGTAGGTTGTCGTGGAGTATTAGTCGGTTAAAGTCGCCGAAAGGCACCGGCAGCTGCGTCCCAGCACGCAGTTCGCGGTCGACCCAGCTCAGGCCCTCCTCCGGGAGCCTGAGAGTCCATGATGGATTTTCACTCCACGTAAAAAAAAGGGTGTGTCAAGTCTTATGAAATGATTGTGATATGATGATATGTAGCCCATTGTTTCCAACATTCTAATTTTCTTTTATACGCCGATGATATGAAAGTATTTTTTTAAAATCGACGTGCTTGACGATTCCAAGCATCTACAAATAGACTTAGAACGCTTTGAACAACACTGCTTTGCTAATAAACTAGACCTGAATATTGTGAAATGTCATTTCATAACTTTCATTCGCAAACTCAATCTCTTAGAAACGACATATAAATTGAAAAATCAGCTACTGCAGCAGGTAGATGAAATTCGGGATCTTGGTATCTTGCATGATTCTAAGTTGACTTACGAGAGACACATAGATCATATTGCTAAAAAGGCTAATAAAACTATGGGTTTTGTGCTTCGTTCAAGTTCACAATTTAACAATGTTAAAGTAATAAAGATCCTCTATTGTTCCTTGGTGCGTAGTATTCTCGAGTATTGCTCACAAGTATGGAATCCGCGTTACAGTATGTATATTGATAGGATTGAGTCTATACAGCGAAGATTCATGAAATTTCTACAATATAAATCAGGAACCAACGATTGCAACTATGAGGCAAGATGTCGTAGATACCTACCTTTGCAGGAAAGAAAAAAAATTTCCGACGTTGTTTTCCTAGTTAAAATTGCTCAAAACAAAGTGGACTCTCCACACTTACTTTCTAAAATTAATTTGAGGATACCTAATAGAACATTGAGACAACCTATATATTTGGACATCCCACAGTGTGCATCTAATTACAGACAGAATTCTTTCTTTATTCGTGCTGCAAAAATATTAAATAATATGGTGATCTTGCCGCAGTATGATCTGTTCACATCTACAACGCAACATATTAAAAGTACTATGGCGAATACATGGTTTAATGGTTCTCAAACTTATTCTTTAGTTAGTTCTCTTCATTAGTAGTGGGTTGATTTGCCCTAGTTTTTGTTCTAGAATCTAAATAATGATATTAATTTAAGTTTGTGTCACTTACTGATTTTTTTTTCAAACAAGCATGCTATTTTCTAGATTCTCATATGCGAAAACATATAACTGGTGTTTAGAGTCTATTTAGTTTGAATAGTATAAATCACTGTTTGTTTTCCAAATAAATAAAATAAAAAAAATTAAAATGTATATATTCGACAGCACTTACACCCCTAAAATGTAGTTGATTTTATATTTTATTCATAATCTTGTGTTTTTTAGTTCTATATTTTGTATAATTGGTGGTGTTTTGTTAGAATATTGAAATGATCACAAGACACTAGTAACATTGTCTAATCGATAATAGCAGTAATAATCTCGAAGATTGGTTGCCAAAAAAAACAAAAGAAGGTAAATACCGTTACAAGTTAATAACTTTAAATTACATAGGATTCGTGTCACAAACGGGCCTAGACAAAACAACGACAGTGCTATGTAGCGTTATTTACACGTCCATATTACGAGCACATGACATCAAAATATTCCTCAGAATAAGAATATAGACAAAATGCACATTCAAAATATATAGCTTGTATTTAATATAAAGATTGTTTATCAGTTTCTTTTTGATTATTTTTTCTAGATAGTAAAAACTATCAAGAGTATCCTAAAAATAATATACATTAGTAGACATAAGGTTTGTGAAGTACAATTGACTTGTCGATGGTAAGGCAAAAAAACTGTATCCATTATTTTGAAATTGATAACACGGTAATAGTTGCAAAACCAAAAATACATAACGAAAATCATTTTATAAATGTAGGAGCACAACGTATTCCTTTCACTTGTATTGAAAAACATAAAATGCTGGCAAATTTGTACAATTTACCATAGCACAAAATTTTAACATCACAAATAATAACATAGCCAATAAAATCCTATCCAAACTACGTTCCATATAAACTATTACTCATATTTCTATTTACAGATCAATACAATTGCTTCAACACCAACTGTAAGTTTCTATACGCGAACTCGTGCCAGGAACATGACATGATCACGAACTGCTGTTGTGTGGACCTTCAGAAGAACGCAGCCGCTGGTGCTCCTCCTATCGACACACCAATTATTGCACCCGTGGTCGTGTAATTATAATGTAGCTAATCTACGAAAGTACTTGTAATAATTAGGTTTTAGGTGTGTATTCGAGACATAATATAATAAAAATTGTGTTTAAAACAACGTTTGTTTTTTGTTTTTGGTTAACCTTTAAATTTGCAAACACATTTAACTTTATAATAACCAGGATATCTAGCATAGAAGGTAATTGTGGTTTGATTGAATAACAAGATTAAGGGGGACATGTCAAAATTGTTAGGGTTATGTCCGCTTGTTCTCGTTAAACTATGCCATGCTGTCAGCTAGTTATACATATATGAACTAGGAATCATTGGAGCCGCAAACATTTTATAACACGTTATATATTTTCACTCATATACAGCTTCAGAAGCTCTGAGTAATATTTTACACAAGTCAGAGCCCCTTTGAATGGACTGTTGCGTTTTTATTAATACGACGGTCGTGTTTGAAGTTAACGCGTTAGGGAAAAATTATGTGAGTAAATTTTTACGATGCGCGCGACCTCCGTCACGAAAAACCGACACCCTGAAGTTAGCTATAGTCAACTTTTTCTAATGTTAGTGTCGTTTTTTTCTACAAACGTAGAATAACGCGAAAGATAAGCTTTTGATAAGGTTTTTATCTTGTTACGCGACAGAAGTATAACTTAACTAACGCGTGTACATAAGAACACACACACTTTTTTATACTTTATAGGCGTTTGACCATATCCTTATCCGATGTTAAATAACGATGTGGTCTGAGATGGTAAACACGCTAAACATATAAAATGATTGGCTCTCACATGCAACTGCCAGAACATGCTAACAGGTGCTTGGCGTTGGTATTTACAACTTGACGGTGGTAGCTAGTCAGACGGACTTAAAAAACGCCCTACCACTATATTTTCCTTCACCGAAAGCTCCGATTCAGTTGCTAGGATTCGAATTTATGCCCATTGACATGGTATCCAAACACACTGTCAACAAAGCCATCATCGCTTCACACTGGCCCATCACCTGGGTGTTTATACTGTGAATAATGCAAACAATATATTGTAAAAAATATTTATTAAAGAAATTATTTGGATATTCTAACATAAAAGAGGCAAGATCTTTTTATTTAAATCGTAACTTTCTGTAATACATTGATCTATCAGCATTTTATAAAACGGAAAATTTTATTTACTTATCAGCCTGTAAAAATACATTTTACCACCGAACTTAAATACAAACTTTTTAAATATTTATAATGTATATGAGAAAAATGATTTGATATCTAATCACTATTTAATCACTATAAATCGTTCTTAATTAACTACACGATTTGGACATTGTGAGTGCTCTACTTTTACAGTTAATGGGCTTTACAAAAAGTATATAATGTTGTATGTTATAAAAATAATAATAATTGTAAAGGACACATAAAATATACGCCAGGGCAACCATCTAAAGTCATCTCATGTAGATTATAAAAATATATATACATACCTAAGAAATTCATTTAACTTCTTTCAGTGTCTTATAATATTAAAAATTAACGAACAGTCAAGTATTACATTTTCTATAATATAATTTCTAACAAATATTTTTACTATAATCCAATCTTGTTCACTTATTTGCACATCTATCAAAAGTGTAATACTTGAACGAGGCAAATTGAAACTGAACAAGATGGCGCGCGAACTAATCGACTGTAGACAGTCATTGATATATAAAAACCCAAGACACACAGTCTCGAATAAAAGTAACGCTCAAAACCGGCTGTAAAAACTCCGATAATACATGTGTGGTTATAGTTATACGATAAACTTATGATATTGCAAATTCAACCTTACCTGAATGGTTTAAAGTGGGTTTTGCAAGAACGTAAGCGACGCGAGACTATCTGAAATGGATGCATAATAAAAAATTATGCACTCATTTTTGTGTGCCGGCTGTGAGACGTTAAGTGTGCATCTTGGGTTTGCGTATATCGATGTTGACAGTGTTGATTTTTAGCGCAACTCTCCTATTGGTGGATTTAAATTTCATATTTCTCTACCGCAGATGTAAATCGGATTTGAGTTAGTACTTCTAATCAACAAATTTGATATTGTATATAATTTAAAGAAACTAACCTCACTCTTTAACATGTATATTATGTAATTTGAAGTATTTGATGTTTATTGACTTTTTATGAAATTAATGTGAAGACTGTTCGTTTATTACAAGAAAGAAATACAATTCTGGGCGGCTCAATGTAGCAGCTGATCACTGGATTGAATTAGTTTCGTTTTATTAGCTTTAGTGCTGTAAATTTGAAGGTATCAACATAATTTAAGTATTTTTTGGCATTCGTGTCTTCTAAAGGTCTAAATTGACAAGTGCGGCATTTCACATGAAGCGGACAACGAAAAAAAGGTGAGGTTCTGAAATTCGTTCATATTCAGTCTATTTGGACTTCTGGGTAGGTATGAATGTGAATGCATAATTCTTTTTTTTCTATCACGTTTATTTGTCAAGTTATGGGCTTCTAAAGAATAGTCACACCTGAAATTCAGATTTTTTTCTCCAAACAGAGCGTGCTCACGCCCACGCCCCCGTAACCACAGATCACGCCGCCGTGGTCTGGGGGTAAATTTCGCTCCCGCACACCAGACTAGGCCTCCCTCGGCAACGGCTCAAGCCTAGGTCCGTTCACTCAGCGTGGAGCCCTTGAGTACGTGCTCGCGCGATACAGTGACACAAAATCTTACATCACTGCGACAACATTACACATATCACCTCCACACACGTGCACGCATACACGCTTACACATGCAAGTGGAAGGGTTTAATTTTTTTCCCTTATCAAACTGAAATAGTTTAGAATATTATCCGATACGAAATATATATAAGGGATGTATGCTTGGTACACATATAAGAGTATGTTTCAACAACTCATATATGTATGAATAGTTAGCTTAGCTTAGCTCAGATAGGTCGCGAATTGCATGTATCAGGCAACAGCCAAAGCCGAGGTGTGCTGGTATCGCGACAATCTACATAAGAATTACTGTAATTATTATGTGCTACTTGTACATAATAATCTTAGAATATTGCTAATTAACAAAGAATTAAACAAATCAACACCGTTATTAGTTCGCAAAAAACTTTTATTTCAAGTATAAAATGAATCTCTGGTTGTATTATTTTACAGTTTCCATTAAAATTAGTTCCTTTTAACATGTTATATCCAGTAAATTAATAAAATTGAATGATTCCTCTGAACGTCTCATCCAGTGTACATTTTATATCGTTGTCACAGACTGTAAACAAGAAAACATAGACCTTGTGTTGGTCGATTCCTGAAGCCAATTAATAAAATCATTTAATACACCTTATATCTAGAACTTCTATTATACACAGTAAGTAGTTAATTTCACTGGAAAATTAAAACTTCTCTCACTTCATTCCGGAAAGATCTATTTAGAACTTTAAAATGTCTAATCTATTCTCCATGGTGTGAGATATTTTTGTAATATTTGTCATACAGCTTTGAAATCTAGTTTAGGCAAAAACTATACTATAATTGTTCACGTACGAGATAAAATATTAAGATATGCTAGTTTTTTTGGCAACCAATCTTCTAGTAGATTATTACTACCACTGTCGAGTTGGTAACGCGATATTACATATTTCTCGCGATCACTTCAAATAACTAACAAAATGGTGGCTGTCTTGTTAGAACTTTCCAGGGCATTTTTATGTCAAGGCAGAAACAATGGTATTTATCTATCTGTGGTATTATTTCCCCTCCTCTTCACTTGGGCACGATAACCAAACTATATTACATAACACATCACCAATATTACAAAATATATGGCCAAATAACACGTGAACATGAATAAAATATGAAATCTACATGGTCGCAATAACATCTGCCACTGTCAACAGCAATATACTTCAAACTATTGCGTAATTGTGGTCTCACAATGTCGATCAATCACTGTCTTCTGTATATTAAATTGGAATTTTTAACATTTAAGAACAAATATGAATTATGGCATTTTTTACTTCAATTGTCTTCGTAACAACATTTGCCAGTGTCACCATATTAGTATTAAAGAAATATTGCGATATTAAAAGCAGGTAGATAATCATCACTACATATTATAAAAACAAAATCCTTGTACACACATTACATGTCGAGGGCATTGATAACGCGAACTCGTAAGTTTTACCTCTGCCAAAAATCGATCTTTTTTTTCTCGAACTTACTGCGCTATTAACCTTGCAAGGTCTTAACAGCTTCACCGGACTACTAATGCAAGCCCTTAAGGCACTCAGCCGATTTTAATTGATTCCGGAAAGATCTATTTAGAACTTTAAAATGTCTAATCTATTCTCCATGGTGTGAGATATTTTTGTAATATTTGTCATACAGCTTTGAAATCTAGTTTAGGCAAAAACTATACTATAATTGTTCACGTACGAGATAAAATATTAAGATATGCTAGTTTTTTTGGCAACCAATCTTCTAGTAGATTATTACTACCACTGTCGAGTTGGTAACGCGATATTACATATTTCTCGCGATCACTTCAAATAACTAACAAAATGGTGGCTGTCTTGTTAGAACTTTCCAGGGCATTTTTATGCCAAGGCAGATATTTCTCGCGATCACTTCAAATAACTAACAAAATGGTGGCTGTCTTGTTAGAACTTTCCAGGGCATTTTTATGTCAAGGCAGAAACAATGGTATTTATCTATCTGTGGTATTATTTCCCCTCCTCTTCACTTGGGCACGATAACCAAACTATATTACATAACACATCACCAATATTACAAAATATATGGCCAAATAACACGTGAACATGAATAAAATATGAAATCTACATGGTCGCAATAACATCTGCCACTGTCAACAGCAATATACTTCAAACTATTGCGTAATTGTGGGCTCACAATGTCGATCAATCACTGTCTTCTGTATATTAAATTGGAATTTTTAACATTTAAGAACAAATATGAATTATGGCATTTTTTACTTCAATTGTCTTCGTAACAACATTTGCCAGTGTCACCATATTAGTATTAAAGAAATATTGCGATATTAAAAGCAGGTAGATAATCATCACTACATATTATAAAAACAAAATCCTCTGCCACATCTGTCTGTTCACAATAAAGTCAAAATTTAATGAACGGATTTTCATGTGGTTTTCATCAGTAGGTGAAGTGATTCACAGGGAAAGTTTAGGTATATAATTTGTCAAGGTTTTTTTAATTATCAGAGCGGTATAACGTCCGCCGGGTTCAAGCTAGTTCAAGTATATTATCAATCTAATGACATCACTATACATGAAATTGGTATTTACTTTATACGGATTTTGTTTTCCCAAACAACAAAAATTTTATAGTTTCTCATAAAATACAGTACGAATCAAATTTCCGCTAAAGATAGCTGCCATCTCGATTCCTTGATTTACAGGCATGAATACAAAACTATTTGTCCATTAAAATTTTATCTCGTACGTACAAGATTGAGATACAATACAGATTTCAGCCTGAATCCGTATATTTTAAAATACAATCACTAATAACAAGGTTTTTTTAGAGTCTCGATGTACACGTATAAGTGTCTCCGGGCTGCTGCTAGCACTAACGCATCCTGTAATGATTTTTCTCATGGACTTGACAGAGTTCGCCTTTGAAGTCGATCTCTATTTCAAAGTCGAGGTCCCGGTTGTTCCTAGCGTTCTGACGCATCGAGAATGTTCCAGCTATCTCTTCAAACTTCTTAACCTGCACACAGAAAAGGCAAGATTTAATAATTTCTGACCAGACCTTAACCATAACCTTGTGTTATTTCACTATGTATTTTGTAATATTGGTGATGCTTTTACATAACATAGTTTGGTTATTGTACACAAGTTAAGTGGATGGGAAATAATACCATAGAGCACGAATTCCTAGAAGCCACAAAAACTATTTGAAAAGTTGTTCCAGGAAGGGAGTCGCCATCTTGTTAAAACTTGTAATATGGAGCTTTTGGCGGGATTTTAGTCTGTCATGTAGTGGATTTTATATTTAATTCATAATCTTCTGTTATTCAACTTTGTATTTTATAATATTGTCGATGATGTACATAATATAGTTTGATTATTGTACAGATAACCAAACTATATTACATAACACATCACCAATATTACAAAATATATGGCCAAATAACACGTGAACATGAATAAAATATGAAATCTACATGGTCGCAATAACATCTGCCACTGTCAACAGCAATATACTTCAAACTATTGCGTAATTGTGGTCTCACAATGTCGATCAATCACTGTCTTCTGTATATTAAATTGGAATTTTTAACATTTAAGAACAAATATGAATTATGGCATTTTTTACTTCAATTGTCTTCGTAACAACATTTGCCAGTGTCACCATATTAGTATTAAAGAAATATTGCGATATTAAAAGCAGGTAGATAATCATCACTACATATTATAAAAACAAAATCCTCTGCCACATCTGTCTGTTCACATTAAAGTCAAAATTTAATGAACGGATTTTCATGTGGTTTTCATCAGTAGGTGAAGTGATTCACAGGGAAAGTTTAGGTATATAATTTGTCAAGGTTTTTTTAATTATCAGAGCGGTATAACGTCCGCCGGGTTCAAGCTAGTTCAAGTATATTATCAATCTAATGACATCACTATACATGAAATTGGTATTTACTTTATACGGATTTTGTTTTCCCAAACAACAAAAATTTTATAGTTTCTCATAAAATACAGTACGAATCAAATTTCCGCTAAAGATAGCTGCCATCTCGATTCCTTGATTTACAGGCATGAATACAAAACTATTTGTCCATTAAAATTTTATCTCGTACGTACAAGATTGAGATACAATACAGATTTCAGCCTGAATCCGTATATTTTAAAATACAATCACTAATAACAAGGTTTTTTTAGAGTCTCGATGTACACGTATAAGTGTCTCCGGGCTGCTGCTAGCACTAACGCATCCTGTAATGATTTTTCTCATGGACTTGACAGAGTTCGCCTTTGAAGTCGATCTCTATTTCAAAGTCGAGGTCCCGGTTGTTCCTAGCGTTCTGACGCATCGAGAATGTTCCAGCTATCTCTTCAAACTTCTTAACCTGCACACAGAAAAGGCAAGATTTAATAATTTCTGACCAGACCTTAACCATAACCTTGTGTTATTTCACTATGTATTTTGTAATATTGGTGATGCTTTTACATAACATAGTTTGGTTATTGTACACAAGTTAAGTGGATGGGAAATAATACCATAGAGCACGAATTCCTAGAAGCCACAAAAACTATTTGAAAAGTTGTTCCAGGAAGGGAGTCGCCATCTTGTTAAAACTTGTAATATGGAGCTTTTGGCGGGATTTTAGTCTGTCATGTAGTGGATTTTATATTTAATTCATAATCTTCTGTTATTCAACTTTGTATTTTATAATATTGTCGATGATGTACATAATATAGTTTGATTATTGTACATGAATGAAGTGGATGGGAAATAATACCACGGATCAATTTTGATACACCACAAAAACTATTTGGAAAGTTGTTCTAAGAAGGGAACCACCAACTTGTTAGAACTTGTAATATGGAGCATATACCACGGAGCATAAATTCTGGACACGACACAACAACTCTCTGGAAAGTTCTAACAAAGGCACCACCATCTTGTTAGAACATTGAAATTATTACAAGCCTTTGTAATATAGAGACTTTACCGTAATTTTAGTCTAGCATCATCATGAAATATATTCATCATCATACAGTCATGAAATAATCTATACTAATATTATAAAGAGG
The DNA here is from genome assembly GCA_015888305.1 of Antheraea pernyi. Taxonomy (NCBI): domain Eukaryota; kingdom Metazoa; phylum Arthropoda; class Insecta; order Lepidoptera; family Saturniidae; genus Antheraea; species Antheraea pernyi. Next base: position 988,055 of record MU158742.1, on the reverse strand, counting down.
TAGAGTTTGTGAATTTGTGAGTTTGTGACGTTGTAAGGGGTAATCTCAGGAACTTATATAGCTCATTTATCAGGGAAGGTTATAGACTATATATCATCACGCTAATACACATAGGAGCGGAGCAGCAATGAAGAATGTTGCAAAATCGGGGTATTTTTTCCTTTTCAGAGCTTCCGCTGCGTCTTAGCGCAAGATAACCATTCCACGCGTACGAAGTCACGGGCAGAAGCTATTAACTAATTATATTATCTATAATCTATACTAATATTATAAAGAGGTAGAGTTTGTGACGTTGTAAGGGGTAATCTCAGGAACTACTGGTCCGATTTGGAAAATTCTTTCAGTGTTATATAGCTCATTTATCAGGGAAGGTTATAGGCAATATATCATCACGCTAAGACCCATAGGAGCGGAGCAGCAATGAAGAATGTTGTAAAATCGAGGTATCTTTTTCCTTTTCAGAGCTTCCGCTGCGTTTTAGCGCAAAATAACCATTCCACGCTTACGTATTACCGCCCAACGAAGTGGGCACGGGTCGGCTAGTATTGTATAAATAGTATACATTTTAATTTAATTCTGTGTATTAGAGTACAGAATACATTATAAATACAATCATTCAGATGATACATACATTGGCCTCAGTTGCCCTTTACCCCTACTCTGTGGCCAGCTGTAATGCGACATGTGATAGATGAACTAAAACACTTGAGCCGATGGAAAAAAAAAACGTTTCAGTTCAATAATGGTGGTTCCAAAACAATCGGACATAACTAAATAAGGCAACAGTAGCAGGCACTTACCGTCATGTAATCGTCGAAGTAGAAGACGGTCTGCTTCCAGTGGGTGTAGGGAGCCTCCGGGGCGGTGCTGAATCCCAACCTTTTGTGCGACTTCATAAACTCCACGTTGAAGAATGTCACCAGAGCTTGAATAAAATCGTTACGTCGCACCTGTAACAGTCACATACATATTATTTCACTATGTATTTTGTAATATTGGTGATGCTTTTACATAACATAGTTTGGTTATTGTACACAAGTTAAGTGGATGGGAAATAATACCATAGAGCACGAATTCCTAGAAGCCACAAAAACTATTTGAAAAGTTGTTCCAGGAAGGGAGTCGCCATCTTGTTAAAACTTGTAATATGGAGCTTTTGGCGGGATTTTAGTCTGTCATGTAGTGGATTTTATATTTAATTCATAATCTTCTGTTATTCAACTTTGTATTTTATAATATTGTCGATGATGTACATAATATAGTTTGATTATTGTACATGAATGAAGTGGATGGGAAATAATACCACGGATCAATTTTGATACACCACAAAAACTATTTGGAAAGTTGTTCTAAGAAGGGAACCACCAACTTGTTAGAACTTGTAATATGGAGCATATACCACGGAGCATAAATTCTGGACACGACACAACAACTCTCTGGAAAGTTCTAACAAAGGCACCACCATCTTGTTAGAACATTGAAATTATTACAAGCCTTTGTAATATAGAGACTTTACCGTAATTTTAGTCTAGCATCATCATGAAATATATTCATCATCATACAGTCATGAAATAATCTATACTAATATTATAAAGAGGTAGAGTTTGTGAATTTGTGAGTTTGTGACGTTGTAAGGGGTAATCTCAGGAACTACTGGTCCGATTTGGAAAATTCTTTCAGTGTTATATAGCTCATTTATCAGGGAAGGTTATAGGCAATATATCATCACGCTAAGACCCATAGGAGCGGAGCAGCAATGAAGAATGTTGTAAAATCGAGGTATCTTTTTCCTTTTCAGAGCTTCCGCTGCGTTTTAGCGCAAAATAACCATTCCACGCTTACGTATTACCGCCCAACGAAGTGGGCACGGGTCGGCTAGTATTGTATAAATAGTATACATTTTAATTTAATTCTGTGTATTAGAGTACAGAATACATTATAAATACAATCATTCAGATGATACATACATTGGCCTCAGTTGCCCTTTACCCCTACTCTGTGGCCAGCTGTAATGCGACATGTGATAGATGAACTAAAACACTTGAGCCGATGGAAAAAAAAAACGTTTCAGTTCAATAATGGTGGTTCCAAAACAATCGGACATAACTAAATAAGGCAACAGTAGCAGGCACTTACCGTCATGTAATCGTCGAAGTAGAAGACGGTCTGCTTCCAGTGGGTGTAGGGAGCCTCCGGGGCGGTGCTGAATCCCAACCTTTTGTGCGACTTCATAAACTCCACGTTGAAGAATGTCACCAGAGCTTGAATAAAATCGTTACGTCGCACCTGTAACAGTCACATCCATATTATCTAAATATAAAAAAATCTAGTGTCATGTTGTTCGTCCGCAATGAACTCCGAAACGGCTCAACCGATCTTCTTGAAACATTGGCATTTACATATAATTTGGTAGAACTAAAAATTTCAACACCCTTCGGAGTTAATATTATCACTAAAAATAAATTTAATTTTACATAAACTCTTTTTTTATTTTGTCTTTGGCCTCTATGGAAGTAATTCATAATCTTCTGTTATTCAACTTTGTATTTTATAATATTGTCGATGATGTACATAATATAGTTTGATTATTGTACATGAATGAAGTGGATGGGAAATAATACCACGGATCAATTTTGATACACCACAAAAACTATTTGGAAAGTTGTTCTAAGAAGGGAACCACCAACTTGTTAGAACTTGTAATATGGAGCATATACCACGGAGCATAAATTCTGGACACGATAATTTTATTCAAATTAATATATTTGCACATAAGGGTAATAAAAGGAGTGAAGGAAAGGGAGAGGAGGAATTGCATATGGGTGGGACGGGATATCTCCTGGGGGAGTATATCATATAGTGACACGCGCCGATATGGACAATTAAAGAATATATGGTCCAGATTACCTTCACCTAAACCACATTCACATAGTGAGTGATCCCGAACTCTAATTTTTATTTATCTATTTATTTTAATAGAGAAAATTACATAAACAGCCTTGGTTGTGTCAACACCATTCAACTTCAACATTTATATATTGGCGTCTCGTAGATACGAATCCTGCCAGTGTCAAGTTAGTCATGGGAGAGTCACTTTATAGGTAGTATTAAATATTAATTGTGTATCTACGAGACGCCAATATATAAATGTTGAAGTTGAAGTAGGAAGACCAGATATTCCTTGTCTACATCATTCATTTAACTACAAAATTATACAATTAATATTTAATACTACCTATAAAGTGACTCTCCCATGACTAACTTGACACTGGCAGAATTCGTATCTACGAGACGCCAATATATAAATGTTGAAGTTGAAGTAGGAAGACCAGATATTCCTTGTCTACATCATTCATTTAACTACAAAATTATACAATTAATATTTAATACTACCTATAAAGTGACTCTCCCATGACTAACTTGACACTGGCAGAATTCGTATCTACGAGACGCCAATATATAAATGTTGAAGTTGAAGTAGGAAGACCAGATATTCCTTGTCTACATCATTCATTTAACTACAAAATTATACAATTAATATTTAATACTACCTATAAAGTGACTCTCCCATGACTAACTTGACACTGGCAGGATTCGTATCTACGAGACGCCAATATATAAATGTTGAAGTTGAAGTAGGAAGACCAGATATTCCTTGTCTACATCATTCATTTAACTACAAAATTATACAATTAATATTTAATACTACCTATAAAGTGACTCTCCCATGACTAACTTGACACTGGCAGGATTCGTATCTACGAGACGCCAATATATAAATGTTGAAGTTGAAGTAGGAAGACCAGATATTCCTTGTCTACATCATTCATTTAACTACAAAATTATACAATTAATATTTAATACTACCTATAAAGTGACTCTCCCATGACTAACTTGACACTGGCAGGATTCGTATCTACGAGACGCCAATATATAAATGTTGAAGTTGAAGTAGGAAGACCAGATATTCCTTGTCTACATCATTCATTTAACTACAAAATTATACAATTAATATTTAATACTACCTATAAAGTGACTCTCCCATGACTAACTTGACACTGGCAGGATTCGTATCTACGAGACGCCAATATATAAATGTTGAAGTTGAAGTAGGAAGACCAGATATTCCTTGTCTACATCATTCATTTAACTACAAAATTATACAATTAATATTTAATACTACCTATAAAGTGACTCTCCCATGACTAACTTGACACTGGCAGGATTCGTATCTACGAGACGCCAATATATAAATGTTGAAGTTGAAGTAGGAAGACCAGATATTCCTTGTCTACATCATTCATTTAACTACAAAATTATACAATTAATATTTAATACTACCTATAAAGTGACTCTCCCATGACTAACTTGACACTGGCAGGATTCGTATCTACGAGACGCCAATATATAAATGTTGAAGTTGAAGTAGGAAGACCAGATATTCCTTGTCTACATCATTCATTTAACTACAAAATTATACAATTAATATTTAATACTACCTATAAAGTGACTCTCCCATGACTAACTTGACACTGGCAGGATTCGTATCTACGAGACGCCAATATATAAATGTTGAAGTTGAATGGTGTTGACACAACCAAGGCTGTTTATGTAATTTTCTCTATCTTCAACTTCAACATTTATATATTGGCGTCTCGTAGATACGAATCCTGCCAGTGTCAAGTTAGTCATGGGAGAGTCACTTTATAGGTAGTATTAAATATTAATTGTATAATTTTGTAGTTAAATGAATGATGTAGACAAGGAATATCTGGTCTTCCTACTTCAACTTCAACATTTATATATTGGCGTCTCGTAGATACGAATCCTGCCAGTGTCAAGTTAGTCATGGGAGAGTCACTTTATAGGTAGTATTCTCCATTCACTTGACATTGGCAAAATTGTGTGCGCACACACGTTGCCATTTTGAAAAAGAAGAAGAAGGAATATTAATTGTATAATTTTGCTCTTCCAGATTAGGCGAGTGTAATATATCCAAGGACAAATTCTATAGATATCATGCAAAAATAAATATAAATTTACATAATAATTAGTGTTAGTAAAAGTTTAATTTTGGTACTAGTTATAAAATTGGCCAAAGTATAGGAAAACGGAGAAAACACATATAGAAAAGCAAAGATTTAAAATCAGAAGGCAAAAGATATTTACAATCGAAATAGAGGAAAATTGTTCTTTTTTTTCATATATTTTTCAATATTCAAAGTTAAATAATTAATTTTTTCTATATTATTAATGTGTAAGTTGTATCGAAGTGATAAATTGTTGTAAGTTTTCAGTCAAGTTTACTACTTCTTATTACTGTTATTATATTATTCAATGCATTGTTGACTGTTGCATTAAACACAACTGTAAATAAATAAAAGATTCAAAATCAAAATCACTTTATTCAATTTAGGCCCTAAAAGGCACTTATGAACATCAAAACTACCACCTGTTCGAACAAACAACCCAGTCATTGAGAAGGACCGGCAACAAACTCGATCTGGTTTATGTTTTTTTAATATTTAGAATATATTAGGTCCATGTCACAAACGTTTTTAATGGATGCACAGACATGATTCAATTCCAGATTTAATTGTTTAACTTACCTGAAGGTGGAACTTGGATTCGAAATTAAGGTCTTCTTTCTTAACAGTGTACAGATCTATTTCTTTTAATAGACACGAATTGGTCACCACCTTAAACAAAGTATATATATTTAATTCAACTTACCATAGAATATTTAGAAAAAAAAAACATTACATTTCCAGTCTGAGATATTATTAAACACAAAATGTCCCTGTGTTTAAACTTATGAAAAAAAAACAGTGATTAATAAAATTATCTGAATGTATTAAGTCCATTAACTTATATACTTTTCTCTCGTACTTAAGTCGCGTCGTCACTAAAATTACAATAACTTTTGATAGAACAAACAGATTTTAATAAAAAAACTGAATGTTACTCGAAGATATCCTTTATAATTTTATTGAAAACATTTTAACATGAATGCAGTATTTTAGCAGTGATGAATGTTCAAACAAACATACAGACTTTTCAAAAAATGATAGAAATGTATTTATTACTTATACCAAGATACCTTCACCTTGTTTTTTATAAAAATCTAAAAAACACAGACAGGTTAGATTTACATTCTTATTATATGTATAGATCTCAAGAAAAACCTCCTCTTTCACTAGGACACTGTGACTGCACTGTGTCAAAAAAATCAACAAACACAGGAAAAAAACTGTTTCATATATTTATATATATAACTCTTCTGTCCATATGTATGTGATTAAACACCTAAACGAAATTTTTTGTTTGTTTAGTTAGATTCAAGAATAGTTTAAATTCACAATTGCACTCAGTAGGTGGCGCTACAGTGTAATTTTAGGATTTTTTAATATCCAGGCAGGACAACATTCGCCGGGCCCGCTAGTTTATACATATATGGATTCTCAACTCACCTGCTTCGCATCAACAACATCAACCAAAGGTTCCGAGATGGCCACCTTCCTGATGGAAGACATATCGAAACCATAGACATCATCCCACCAGTTAATCTTTTCATCCTTGTACTGACGGTCCTCAATACCACAGATAAAGAGAGTACATCTAAAAAGTATATATATTATTATACCACTTGTGTACAGACAAATGATATTGTAAGTATAAAGCTATATGTCATAAGCACTTTTATAGCGCCTTGTTAAAACGTAGCAAACCAGGACCACTGATATTGTGAATACGCCATCTTACTTCCACATTTTATGTAATATTGTGGCCTTATGCTACTCCCATATCTGCGAAACGAAGCTTCGACTACTTGTCGCGCTAAAAATAACGTCAAAAAACATTCCGATAAAGGCGCAGATTAAACGTTGCCACACCTGTGTCTTTCCAATGACTCGACATTAGCGTCCGCTAAACTCCTTTGATGTGTGTAAAAACCGCCAGCCCAGTTATCGTGCTGCGTCTATCGTCATGCAGCCAGATAGTTCGTAACGCATGACGATAATATCTTCCCACATCTGCATTTAGTGTGACCATAGACAAAACTTCGTGCCGATGGACGCAGGTATAGGAGCACAGTTACAATATTACTTTACGTATGTGTGCATTGTCGTGACATTTGTTTCGTTATAATATTATGTAGGTAATCTACACCTTTTTATTTCATTTCTTTTATTTTATTTCATTCTTTTTATTTCAACCTTTTCATTAAAAACGAAGTTCCAGGAATTCGGTATCTTAACTCTGCCCTCCCAATACATTCTTGATAATTTAATGTATGTCCGTAAAAACTTTGAAAATGTGCATTTTGTAAAAGACCGGCATGATCTAAATACTAGAAACTGTGACAAACTGGTCGTCCCATGTTTCAGACTTAGCAAAACCAGTAATAGTTTCTTAGGTAATAGTGTTAGGTTTTACAATAAAGTCCCAAAACATATTACCGATTTGCCGGACTGTCAATTTAAGCACCATGTCAAGCGGGTTTTAGTGTCGAAAGGCTACTATAGAGTGGATCAATACGTGAACGATGGTGACGTCTGGAATTGACTCCTCTCTGTGCATCCACTAAAAACGGTATTGTAACGTATGTATTTGAAATATATATATATGTTAAAAAGATGTACCCAATCGAGTTTCTTGCCGGTTCTTCTCGGTGACTGGGTTGTTTTCCGAACCGGTGGTAGTTTTGACGTTCATATGCGCCTTATTAGGGCCTAAACTGAATAAAGTATTTTTGATTTGATTTGATTTTAACTTATAACATCATCAAATAAACAACGAATGGCTCATTGATCTTGGGAACGGAACACATTGGGAATTGTAAAAGTAGCCAATCCCAATAGAAAATATCAAGAATAATGCTGGTTTAAGTGTAAAAAAACTATAGCTGTGGTGCCTCCGTTATTGAAACTCACACACGTTAAGACATTCCCTATAGAGATGAGTTTGGAAGTAAAAGCAGAGACAAAATGAATAAGACTAAGGGGTCGTTCAGAAAATACGTTACGCAAAATGTTATGTCGTCATATTTCTGTCATATTTTCTGCGTCCAAATCTGTTATAACGACATCAAAGGGCCTACTCATATTTAGTTGTAAAAACCGATAGTCGTAACAACCGGTAATGTTCTCTAGATACGGCATTCATTCGGAATCTTTGTTCTAGGTCAATATAACCGGTATGTTGTTCTAAACGATGACGCCATAAACGGTTATGACTGTATGTATATATGTAACATATGTATTGTTAGATTTGAAATTGAGCTAAATTCAATTTTAATAGTTCATATGAAATGTTTGATTTTTTTTCAGAAATACAGTTTTTATACACTGAAAACGAATTTCAATGCCGTTCATAAGGTTTTTTCTTTTTTTTAATGATCTTATTTTACATGTTTCTTACAAAATTTGAAGATCTTAAAGAAGGGTAGAATATAAGGAACACCTGAAATTGGATTTAGCTGATTTTTAAGCGTAAATAACACATAATATGTATACATTTGCAAGTATGAACGGAATAATTGTCTATGGCAACCAAAAAAAAAAAAATTTGCTAAATCTTTTGAAGAGTTACATCACATTCCTAAGACCCATGCAACCCATGGCCCTTGTCACATCCTGTGGCAGTAAGTGACAACATCTTATAAGTGTGAACATATTTTATCAACTACCTCTAAAAATCAAATAGTAAAGAAAAAATAACAGTATAAAATGCTTCGAAATAACATCTATTATAAAAAGATACAAGAATCTCATGAAACTTGTATGTATTATCCTTTTTGCCGGCTCTAGAATGGTCGTAAGTCATAATGTAATGATTTATTTTAGTTTCCATAATAGGTTATGTTTAGGATGGAATTAGACCACCAAATGTGAATTTATATAAGCACAAATGTAATTATAAATATATAAATCTATTAAATATATACTAGAGATGAGAATAAATACCTGTCGGGGAACATGATGCCATCAGGTCTGAGCCACTTATCTCTCGCATACAGCACTGTGTCGAGCATGCTCTCATAAAATAAGCAGTAACCCATCCATTCTGATATTATTATGTCCACTTTGTCCACAGGTAACTCTACTTCTTCAACCTTTATAATAAATAGTGATATAATATGATTAAATAAGTAATGTACAGATATTGTACATTATAGACATAAGGAATGTGACAAATACACTTATAAATAAAGACTTTGAACTATTTCCATATTTATTTAGTTTTGTTTTTGTTTCTGGCAACCTCTTCTAGATTATTACTGCCATTGTCATGTACTATAATACTACAAGTTTCTTATGATAATTTCAATTTTCCCTTGTTAAGCCTTAAAACGGAGTTTTTGTGGCATCTCGAAATCCATGCTTTATGGTATTATTTCCCATCCACTTCACTTATGCACAATAACCGAACTATATTAAGTAAAACACCACCAATGTTACAAAATATAGAGTAAACACAAGATTATGAATAAAATATAAAATCCACTACATGACAGACCAAGACCCTGCCAAAAAATCCCATATTGTTTTTATTGATAAAACTAAAATAAAATCTGGTGACAAATACAGGATAAAAGGTTGAGGGTGACAGGGAGTTATTTTTTTATGGGAGTATTTATTTCCATACAAAAATCAACTTAGAATTAACTTATTTCTATATTGGAAGCATCAGAAAAGCGCGTATAGGATGCGCTAAACTTAGCCAAAGTAGCGTCTGGGTTGTCAGAACAAGAAGTGTTGACATGCATTACTGAACTATTTTATCTGCACCTATTTATAACAACAGCAATTTACATGGTAACAACTGCTGGTACAGCTAATTAAAAATATAACATATTCATAATCTACTCACCTTGCCCTTAACTATTTCAATGACATCACTAAGCCTGTTTGCCTCTACAATCTTACGAGCATAGTCAACTATGTTGGAGCACTCCACAGCAATCACTTTCGCAGCACCCGCCTTCGCAGCAAACATAGAGAGAATCCCTGTTCCACAGCCAATATCTAATACTGTCTGTTTTAAATAACATATTAAACATGTTAGTATTTGGGCAAATAAACTAATCTCCATTGGTGAATAATGTCATATAGGGCCATCTCGCAAATTTTGAAACACCCATTAAAACCATTTATCAATTATTATTTTTTTTAATTTCAACCAAATCAATAAAAGTTAATCGAAAAACATGATGTCTTATTTCAAATATCTTTTAAAAATGAATAATACTTCAATTAAATAATTTCCCTTTCGAAAGACAAAGGGAAATACAAAAATGTAAAATAATGGCAGATTCAATATGATAGGCCTTGGATCTCATTTTGAAAAGCATATGGCTTTTTAAAAAAAAAATTAGAAGGGGAACTTTGCCTTTGCGGAAAGGCGAACAAGATTTTTATGTTTTTTTAAAAATAACATTTAAAGATTAAAATTGAAAAAAACCCAATTATTATTTTTTTATATATTATTATTATTTTGCTGATATTAAAGAGAAAAAAAAACAATTTTTACAAGTTGAAGCTATTGGAGATATATATTTTCTTAATTCATAATTTGGCGAAAAAAGCGAAATTTTCCTGAAGTGATATATATATATATATTAACACAGTAGGAAAAGGACAAATAGTTCAAACTAGATTGAAGGGGATCTGGTATAAAAGTGGTTGATTTTACTTACAATGTCTTCTCATCAAGAATTGCTAATTGTTATATTCTACATTAGAATAAAGAGTTTAAACAAAATATATATCATATACATATAGCAAATGCTGAATAACTTCACAAGAATCTTTGTTAAACAAATATATTTGTAGGAAGATCAGATCTTCTTTGTCTACATTATTCATTTAACTACAAAGCAATTTTTAACACTTTAATATACTCTGTATATCAAAGGGACCAATCTGACAATAAATACAACCAAAAAAAAATATTTCTCATCACACACTCAGTGTTACAGTGATATGATTGTTTTAAATGAAAAAATAAAATTATTTTATTTCCAATCTATTTAGAATGTCAAAGTTATCATTTACCACCTTCTTTTATACAAAAAAAAAACTTTACTTTTTGCTTGTGGCCTCACTTGCATTAAGGTAGTAAAATACTTATTTCTATGGAACAGTACGTTTTTCTGGATGAAAGGTAATCATCTCTGTACCAATGACAACATGTATGAATAATTTAATGATGATTGATTGAGTAAATAAAATGTAAAATCTTAACAAATAAATAAAAATCAAACTAACATTTGCATTTAAGATTACACATATCTCCAGTGTACTACATTTATTTGTGGAGAGTTGAAAGTGTTACATTCTCATAATAATTTACCACCCCAATAATATTAATACACTAAACAATAGAATCTCTATAACTGGAATGCCAAGAAAAATACAAAAAAGAATAGAGTTAATAAGATTTCAACTTTAGAGAAGAACTTTAGAGAGAACAAGAATTACAAGACAAAGTATTTAACTACTAAAATTTTTACTAAGAAAGGCATGATTTCTAAATATTTTTTTTCATTACTTGTAGAGTTGAATTTAAATAACAATTCAACTTAAGTTTTATGGTATAAATTGATTTACATAATAAAACAAATTATTAAAGTAAACTGTACAAACATACCAAACAAAATCTGTTATTCTCTTTTGATTGTAGTTGCAGATTTTTTATCAATTATTTTTACAATTACAAACAATGAAACAAAATTATGATCCTCAATACAACCACATCTTTCAACTAAGTTCGTAGTGTGTCGATTGCTGCTCTGGTTCTAATGAATGTAGTCGTTGCTTGCACATGTACAAGGCACAAACAATAGATTACAAGCCCAAACATTCCTTTTGGATTTTATTGCTATGATTTCAGGAATTTCACTCTTATGGAGTCTCCTTTTTTAAATTTCAGTTATAAAGTATAAATACGTACTATCAATACCTCACAGGTAAACAACATTTTGTTTCAGTTATAAAGTGTAAATAATTTGAGATACAGTGTATTTAAGGGTTCAGGAGAAGGGAATGCCATTTTTGTCTACTTACTGAGGATTATAACTTAACAAGGTTGGAGTAATAGAAATTCCATTGTATTCTATTGCAGGACTTAGGCTACCAAGTCTAAAATTCTAATCAATCTCTAGTTCTACATGTGCAGTTGTTATTTGTCACTCTATAGATAGCACACAATCTTACACAATTCTTGTATAAATGAATTCCTTACTCTCTTGTAAAAAGGAATTCTCTTATGTGGTAATTGTTTACTGTTTGATAAATGTACTGAAGCTTGCCTATTGTTTGGGATACTAATTAGAATTTTAAAACTATATAAAGGATTGTGGATCAGTTCTTATACTGACTCAGCACCATAGATCATAACAAAAACTTCAACAAAATCCTGGCATATAACAATGATTTTCTCTGGTATTTTAATAGGTATTTTACGAATTTGGTTTTAATTGGCTGACAAAGGAAACCATTGTGAAGAGTCTTGAAGCTGAAAAATGTTCTTGTAGTACCCACCATTAGTCGGAAAATATGGGACTGTGGATTTCATAGAATTTGAAATCATCAATATTTTGTGGGCTGGCATGGTGATATACCCATACTTTCTTTAGGGAAGAGGCCGATGGCTCTGCTATAATTCTCTTACAAGTTGATGTATTGATCCAACATCTAGTCCGGTGAAGTTGTTAAGACCTTGCTAGGTCAAATAGCGTAGTCAGTTCGAAAAAAAAACTCAAAAAAAGGACCAACATCTATTGTCAATTTATCAACTTTTCAAAAATTATAAACTCGCAAGTATTTTGGTATACCTGAACATCTATTCTACAAAACGAATAAACAAAACTTACTTTTCCTTTGAACAAATGTTTATTGTGGTACATGGCGTTTCTATACGTGAGTGTTCGAACTTCATCTTTCAACATTTCCTCGTGGATGCCAAAATGTGCGTACGAATCGAAATAGTAATCCCTCGAAGTCATCTCCTCAGCAGTGACGTTCTTATCGGGTCCTAAAACATCACAGAAGCGATGTATAACTTTAAATTACGAAGCACGTTTTCATAAACCTGACATGGGCGCCATATACCGGCGTCCCAAAAAATTGTAAAAATACTCACCATTCTCCGCAACAGGGGTTGACGCAGCTGAGGTACCTTCTTGAGCGACATCCATGCTTTCCATTTCAATTATAATATATAAGGAAAGTATTAATTTTACTTTTTATAACCTGAAACTAGACAACGCCGAATCGATCTGTCAGTACCGAAAGTATAATCGCAAAAAGCAAATACCGATTTGTAAACGCAAATGAATTCACTTAGAACAAGTAGATTAAAGCTAAATACCAGATTACCACAGTAACTATCACACGATACAACAATGATTTTTTGGGAAAATGCTCGAAATCGTTTGGTACGAACAACGAGCTTTTTTCACCAGAAATGAAAGACAAAAACAGTGTTGCCAGAAAGGACAAAAATAGAAAACAAACATATTTTTAAAATTAAATATGGTCAACAACATTTATATAATATATAAAAACTTTTTTTACATCTCATTTCAATTCTATAATGAATAAAATCTCATTCCTTATTATAGAATATTTAAAAAAGTAATACAGAAACAGAAAAATGTTTCGAAAATGTCTCACTCTTACAAAATTGTAAGTACTTTAATTTTTAAGTTATTTAAAATAATATCATCACGTATTATACCTGAAGTATCACGATTTAAAAGCAAATAACATATGTATTAAAAAATGAGTTATAATGTCCTTTTGTAAACTTAATAAATTGACAGCATCTCAACTGATGTTAGCCAAGGAAAAAATTATTTATTCCGAAGAAGTTAGGCAAGTAAAATGCAGTTAATTTTTTTTTCCAACTGACTACGCTATTGACCAAGCAAGGTTTTAACAGCTTCAATGGACTACTAAAATGCAGTTCTTGAAAAACGGTAACTGCTAATTAACATAAACAATAAACGTATCGATATTTACCATCGTCATGGGCATTTTTTGAATAATAAACATCACAATTTTAGGATAGCCTAGACTAGTTAAGAAAAATATAAAGAGATGGGCTGCATGACGGAAACGCATTTACCATAATTTGTAGTCCGGTGAAGCTGTTAAGAACTCGCATGGTCATAGCGTAGTCAGTTCGAAAAAAAAAATGATCATAATGTTGAAACTCGAAGACGGATAAAATGTATGATTGAAAATGTTAGGCAAAGAGAGCACGATACGATGTATCGTATAACTTGAATGTAAAAGCTAAAGACTAATTTTTATTCATCTCTGCTGAAATCCACAAATACTGGAGTATCATAAAAGAAACTGTGTTCTGTGTTCTTGAAAAATTAAAAACTGTAGTTTTTGCAAACATAAAACGATAAATCTAAATACCCATATCTTTACATAGTAGAGTAAAAACTTTCAAACTCGAATTATGTCAAAAATAGATATTTTTATTCTTAGAATACCGGTGGCAATTAGTTAAGGCATTAAATTATATGTTAAGAACGCAGTTCAATCTATTCTTCTGAACGTGGCTTAAAATATGTCTTTTGTATGGTCTACATATTTTATTGTATTTCTTTATGTAATGACAGCGACATTATCTGAAATTATTTTATTATTTAGAATTTTGAACAAATTATACTATATTATTTATGACATATTTTTATAACTTTTAATAAGTGTTGTTATTTTTGTAATCATTTCTGTCACACTTGATATTGGCGAAATTGCCTACATAGGCAGAGGCCATACTGAAAGAAATAATAATAATACACACCCCCAACCAATTTCAAGAATAGTTTTAGGTTTTTGCCAAAAATATCGAGACACAGGTGAACGGATTTATAATTTTTTTTCATATCGGTATTGTATATGAAAATCGATACGATATGTTATCCGGAGAGTTCCGGTCGGGCCGTCGACTCGAACGGTTGTCCGTTTTGCTGCGCGCGCTAAGTTCGATTTTAATACTCGTGATTTAGTGACGTCAGTTATTGTGTTGTTCCGATACGGCATACCTGCGCTGCACAGGTGCGCTGCACACCTGCGTTCCACACCTGCGTTCTTTTTCCCGGAACTGAGTGAGACCTTTCCTTTGTATTTATTTATTGCTTTATCTATTTCTTGGTATATTAATTTATTTACTCATTTATTTATCTATTTATTTACGTATTTCTTTAATTCTTCAGTGATTTATTTTTAAATTTATTTACTTTTTATTGTTTGTTTATTTAAGTAGTCTTATGTTATTTTTCCCCTGTCTCGCTCAGGTACTTATTTGCGTTGTTTTCCTATTTTGTTTAGTTTTAAACAGCTCCCTTTGATCCGGACTCGGGATAGTCCGTTAAATTCATTAAGGCGCGCCCCCCTGCCCCTCTGGCAGGGAGGTTTCACATGTCTTCCTCCGCCCCACTCCCCTCCTCAGGCCCCGGTATGGCCTCCGATCGAGAAGTCGGCCTCTTAGAGACCGAACTTATTAGCCTCCGCGGTTTTATATCCAGCATCTGTCCTCGTCTCGTAGACGATTACGATGCGTACGCTGCGAAGCGTCGCATCGAGTTCCCTCACTCTTCCAAGCCCGCTCCCTCGATCTATGCCAAGATCGAGACACTCGTAATCATATCGCGCGCCCCGTGAGGGGCGTGCGGGGAGACCATCCCAGGACGGATCCTCTAATGGTGGCTGCTATCCGCCGCCCTTAATGAAGGGCGGGTCGTTTAAATGCATTCTGCATTTTTGAAGGCTTTCCGCGACGTGGCTTTTCGGCCGCGCCTGAGTGTATTCTCGTGGTGAAGGGGCGGGCCACCTGCGTGGCCGGGCTGCGGTATAGCGCACCTAGGAAAAGACTTTCTCTAGGTACGCTATGCATGTGCTATGTCCTTTCTCGACTCGCTGGGGCCGGTCGTGAGGCGGCTGGAACCGCTCCCCATCGTCGTACTGGGCGACTTTAACGCCAAATCCAGGGCGTGGGGAGCGGTGGCCACGAGCCCGCGCGGCGAAGCGCTTGAGGAGTGGGCAGCCCAACATGGGTTGTCCCTCCTCAACAGGGGGAACGCTTACACGTGCGTGCGACACAACGGGGGATCTATAGTAGACGTATCGTTTGCTTCCCCGTCGGTCGCACGCCGTGTCCGGGGGTGGAGGGTGATGGAGGAGGTGGAGACCTTATCGGACCACCGATATATCAGGTTCGAGGTCTCCACCTCCCACGATGCGCCGACAACTCGTCCTCGGACAAGAGCGAGGTTCCCCCGCTGGACGATGGGCCGCCTCGACTCGGAGCGAGCGAAGGAGGCGGCCATCGTCCAGGCGTGGGTCATGTCCCCTCCGGACAGAGATATCGACGCGTCCGCAGCCCGCCTCCGTGATGCTCTCACGGAGGTTTGCGACGCGTCAATGCCGCGGAGCGTACACCGCCTGAAGAGGAGGGCGGTGTACTGGTGGTCGCACGAAATCGCGGAACATCGTGCGGCCTGCTCCGCGGCCCGGCGGCTGTACGGGCGCAGCAGCCG